>CAJPEV010002582.1:0-13264 GCA_905338385.1 Darwinula stevensoni
AAAAGCCATTTGGGTGTAATCCAAATCGTGGGTCATTCTGCCGCATGTTGAGTGACCTCTTCTCGTGGTAGTTTGCGAAGAAGGCCTTCGTCGAGTGGGAAAAGGTCTGACTAGAGTGAAAAACACTGTAACTACGATATTCATTGTTAAATGGAGCATCGGATAAAATGCCACTTTTCGCGATCTACAATTCAATATATTTTTTGGTGAGGTTTTTCCTCAGAAAATTCCCCAAGACCCAGGGAGGAAGAGGGAAAAAAATGAAATTGAGGAGTTGGAGCTTCAAATTTGCTGAAGCGTTTCCGTGTTGAGAGGGTAAAGAGCATGTCCAATTTCGTTTCTCTAGTTCAGTGGTTTCCAATCTTTTTTTGCTGCGAGCCTAAATTGGCTACCAACAGGACCTCCCGACCCTCAGGCTTACGATAAAATTTAAATATGTATATAAATATCTTCATAATGAAATATGATATTGTTTCCTCTTTCCGTCAGCACTCAACGCGATCACGTCATGGAATGACGTCACTCTCTAGCAAGCAGCTGGCAGGGGAACATATTGAACTATGAGAGCACCGAACAGGCCAGCACGAATGTGACGGCATGAGAGAGCTAGAAGCGTCAGCAGAGCCAGCAGAGAGGCTTAGAAAAAGTACGAACCCAGATACCCCCAAGTTCTGAAGGAGGCCTAACCAGGCTACATGCCAGTCCGACACGACCCGTAGGTTCTTTCCTTAGAGTTGGGTCCGGGCGATGGAGTTTCGGGTGGGGCAGGACCACGATTCGAATCTGACGATCCGGTCGAGTTCAGAAAAGTCCATGCAGGCCTCCGGCGGACAGACGGGAGGACAGGAGGACGTCGGCTATTATTATATAGATACCCATAGGTCGGTGCCGATGCCGATTGCGCTATGTAAAAATTTTAAGTCTTTGATACGTCTTCAAATAGGGTTATTATGAAGTCCTCTTCCACTTTTTTTCTGGTTCTGTCAAGATGGCTATTTCGAAAGCACAGATGTATCGACCTGAACCATCGATGTTGCATCGAAGCATCACGTTGGGGGGGATTCAGTCGTATCACTTCTCGATCGGGCGGATGATCATTTACCGTAGTGCATTCACGTGATATTTTGCCTTCGATCGGTATGTGTATCTTTGGGCATCGTCATCGACAGCTTGAAAACCTACCGATGGACGATGGCACCGATGGCACCATGCCAACCGCCGATATCGGTGTCTGTCGATGCATCCATGCAGCCCTACGAAGGGAACCATGGTTTAAACCACTTGGCGATCGACTGAGGTTACCAATAGCCAAAAAACTATTCTCTCTGACGGTTGAGAAATCGAATTCGTTCTTATCCTCCTTGGACGAGGCAGTTTAAGTTGAAACTAAGAAAATCGCTCTGGGTTTTTTCGGAACATTTTGCACTTCCGGATTTAGGAACTGGATTTCTTCATCCTCACAAATGACTGCACGCCTTCCGTTTTTCCGCAGCCAAATTCCAACGGCAGGTGTGAAACCAGGTGAGTCCAAAGACTAGCAGCGTAGTGCAATGTGATTTCTGGTGGCGGAAGGGACAAAAGCGGATGAGATGTCTGCAAAATCGGGCAAATTAAGGGTTAGGACTGTTTCATCCCTGCCCAAGATTATTCTCGATATGCCTTGAGAGTCCAAGAATGCTAAGAAGCGCAGAGGGCTACGCCATCTCGAATGAAACGGAGAGATCCCGGGCGAGTGCAGTAGTTAACTAATACTGGACAATGACGATAACGACGGCGCGATCTTGCGAATCAGCTGAGAAAGTGAGCGTAGTCTCATCGAGTCTCGTCCTTGCAGACAACCGGTCAGACGAGAAAGCAATCCCGCAATGTGCCACTCTTATCTAATCTTTTCCTTGAAGCGAGATGAATCAACACGGAAACACGATGACATATGCACTTCATTACCAAGGTTTTGTTACGGTCAGCCGCGAAAGAANCTACCAATTCGTTTCTGCATAGATGTGGAATTAAAGAAAACGAGAAATGCTCTCTTTGCAACGTTAGAAAGGACTCCTTGATGCACAATTTATTAACTTGTCGAACGATCGACATTTTATGGGAGAAGATAATAAAGTTTGTGGTAAGTATTAGCGAGAAAAGACAAATGAACAAATGGGATATACTACTAGGTTTCCAAGCTAATACGCTCTTGGACAGGTCGGTTGCAACGGTATTAGTGAAGGTGAAGCAATACTTCTTCATCTGTCACTTAAGAAAGCAGAGACCAAGTTTGACAGGATTAAAGCAAACTCTGTCATATTATGTTGCGTCTCAAAAATTAAAATCAAAGTTACTGTTTTGCCCGGAGGAGCACCTGCTCTGGACAAAGATGCTTAACAAATTAGAGCAATTGATATAAGACAAGACCTTATTGTTGAATAAATGATGGAAAAAAAATCCTTCATAATTCCACCTGTAAAGAACCACCAGATGATCAATATCACTCACGTGCCAGAACGATCACGAAGCTGTTATCATGTTACAACTGCTTCGAGGCAATAGTCCCCGAACAAGGGAGCCAAAAGTCTCTTTACATCCCGTCAGCATGTTCCCGACTCAACATCTACGCATACTGCACACCACAGCAACGAAACAGTAAAGCGAAATTGAAGGCTCTCACCACGGCAAGGCCCACGGTGCCGGACCCTCAACCTCTGCCCCGTTCTGCAGCTCGCCCGATTCATCTCGCAGCTGTTGGAATACGTATTCCCGTCGGATGCGCAGATCGGGTCGTGCAATGCCGGACAGACGTTGGGACATCTCCCTTAAATAAATAAATAAAATTCTCATGAGCGTTTGGACGGAAGCGAAGAGCCGTATCTTTTGCTCCATATCTGGCTTACCATCATAGGCTTACCATACCATCATAGATTACCATTACCATCATTACCACCATATCGACCACTCTAAACGCGGGCTGCGTCGAAAGCGAACTGTAATTCAAATTCTAGCCGATCGTTTCAGTCTTTTTCTTAAATATTAATACTGTTTTGATAACGGATTTAGATTCCGTCGCAGCGACGAATAACGAGCAATCTACGAAAGAATAAAATAACAGTGAATAGAGGATGAAAAAAGGACTCACTTCCCCCAAATCCCTGAGGCGACGGCAACACATCAGCCACCAGGATCCAAAACAAGAAAAGAGGAAGCAGAAAGTTCTTCATGGCGGGAAGGACTCCTTTCTTCCTCTCGGCCGGACGCGAACTGGCGAAATATCTCAGATCCCGCTCCTTTTATTCGATATCGAGGTTGAGTGTTGATTTTCCGGGAGGAAGGGGGGGGGGGGGGGAGAAGTGGTTACTCCCAAGGACTCACGGTTAAACAGGTTCGGAAACTTTTCGTCACAAATCTTGCAGGAGAAATATTATTAATACGAGAAATAATTGTAATTTTTTCGCGCATAGGTTTAAATCCGTCCACGATGCTCGTGGACCTTTCCAGCTTTAGGAGCCTACTTTCGAACAATTTTCAAGACTGACGTGGGGCCTGAGTTCGAAGTACAAAGTGGAAGCCTTGAAGAAAGCGGATTTTCACAAGGCTGTTTTTATCCTCTTTCGGGAATCCGGTCGTCCTCACCCCATTTAGTGAGACCTTCAGCCGACCCATTCTCCCTCCACAATTACAAGATATCGAGATATCAAGGTTGGTTAGTGGTATCAGGAAGCGATAAAACCCATTTGGATGTCACGTGTCGAGGACAAGTCTTCCTTAATTTTAGGATAAGCCTACTCCTCTTAAAGCTAAATTTTTTTGTCTTTTTTTAATTTAAAAAATAGATATCCTTTTTAGTCTCTCATTGCCTAGTCCCTTTTTGCTGTGTCCTTTTATGGACAGAGCAAAAAGGGATGTAATGCAGTCGAAAGGGACTAGGCAGTAAGAGACTGAAAAGGGTATCTAATTTTTAAATTACAAAAAAAATACAAATAAATATTTGGCTTTGAGCATCTAGCGTCTTTTTAGCACCTAATTTCTTCTTTAAAATAGTCACGGACAGCCGCTATCTATTCATCTAACGCATTCCACGCGTTCAACCACCCTACGAGTGAAGAAGTCTTGTCTCGACCTGGGCCGCAACTGCGGTTAACGAAAGAGCAAAGCACTTCAAGAAAACGTTTTATCTGTGAGGAGCATGAAAGCATGAAACTGGGAAAATGTTTTTGAGACGCGACAGCAGAACAGACGAAGCAATATACTCGGCTTCTGCCGGTCCACACCTGGAAAACGTTTTACGGACGCTTTCCCCATTGGCATGCATGGCACATCTTTGCGGTGGTTTTTCAATGGAAAAGGATTCAGCAGGCTCTGCAAGACTGGAAATCTCACATCCTTCCCTTAATTAGAAAAAAAAAAATTGGAAAAGGATTGGGCTTTTTACATTTTCTCGGCAATATGTATATAAATCAGAATTAAAAAAAAAAGTGGTACACAATGAAGCCCCTTAACATATATTTCAAGTGTCTCAGCTAAGTTTAAAAAAATAAAGAGGAAGAGTCTCTCGCTGTGAATGCCGGCAGAAAATATAATCTTCCTCCTAATTCTCAATGGAAAAATCGTTTCTGCATTTTATAATTCACCGCTTTTCTTTGACACTCAGAGAGAAGCGAGACCAGGGAATTAAGCTAGAGAGGAGGGAGGGGGGGTGAGGGGGGAGTTTGGCACGCTAAGTAAGTTAGATAAAATCAGTCTCTGCAAGCATAAAGGCCACTTGCAAATGATACGCTCTCCGAGTGGAATCTGCGCAACCGCTCGATGATTGGCCGTGGACGGGAAACAATGCCACGTGCTCCCGTATTCAACAATGGACAGGGCTGCCTCCAAGGGGGGTCGGAGAGACCCCTCTTAGATCTGCACAGAAACGCGTTTTGGGGGTGGGACGCCTCGCACGCCTCGGGTATGCTGTGTAAGCGGACAGGGTAGCGAAGAGCGCCTTTGGCATGGGAAACCGGGCAAGACCATGACATCGCGAAATCCGAAACTTGTGGAAGTGTCCTCCACACCGAAAATCTCTTTCCGTGATGGGTCTTGTGAATTCGATGTCCGGCGATCTCACATTAGAGCCGAGCTGTCATGAAAATCCTTTTTCCGTCACCATTATTCCCAATTTGTTCATTTCAATTCCTAACGATCCCGGTTTATCCTCACTACATTTTCCCTGTTAAAGTATCTCTGTCTAGAAGAGTTCTGGTAGGTACGAAGATCCCAAAAGCCAATGGATGGTTATGCGCGTACTTGTAATTAATAACTTATTTCACAATCGAGTATTTGTGAATACTCCTTTGCGAACGAGTTTTAGAATCATAAGACACATTTCCTTGGAGATCTTCGACGGCCGTTCCTTTTCTGCATAACTTTTTTGCATTTCTCAGCTTCATTATCTCCTGTGCTCTCTTCAGCTTCTGATGAAGGATTTCCACCTCTAAGCAATGAGCATTCATGGTCACCCGGTACGATGATTTTATGTAATTGTTTCCATTCTCGAGAGGTGAGGAGACCCGCTGGTCCTCCATCGGTTGAAATGAATCGTCAGACCGTTAAATGGTAAAAAATTTGTCAGACCCCGAACGCAAGCGTGGAAGATTGCGTCGGATCTAAGGCCAGATTCTCTGTTGGAACGGCATCTTTTTTCACGCGCCTTATAGCGTTTCGGTCATGATAGTAATCTCAGGAGAAGGGATGCGAGCACGCTAAAGCATATCTGGGGATAGATTTTCTTCCAAGCGACTGAAGCCATTCATTTTCTTCGTCTAGACATTTTGGAAATTCATAAAAGGAAATATTTCATGCCTGCCGTCCTATAAATATTCTTTGAGGATGCGGCAATGTAATCCTTGCCACTGTCCTTCATAACAACTGCTACCGAGAGAGCAAATTAATTAAAGGAACCTAAAAATATCATCGAAATCAACGAACGGCAATGTATGTAAGATGCTGCGTAGGTGGCTCTGACAAACTCGAGTAGATGCATCATGGCTTTGAGAGACATGAGCAAGTGCATGCGACCTGCCTTGGCCTCAAGCAGCGAGGCAGTGAGAACGTATAGGCAAAAAGCGCCCGCTTTTATAGTGGAACGTTTCGCTGACGTAATCACATGCGCAAGACTTAACCCCCCATTTCCGACCCCCTTGGTTGCCTCGCTTCCGAGATCGTACAGGTCTGCTCGACAGCGGAGCGAGTTTTGAGCCCTCTCTGCGCATGACGTCACGTGGTTCAAGAGAGCGCTGCGTCGTCTGCTACCGCATTGTAGAGTTCACGAGAAGACATGATTTTTCTCATCCCTCACAGCTTTCCGCACTCCGAGCAATAGCTACATTTCATCATGAATTTATTATGGGTCGATATTCGCTAGAGCAGGGGTGTCAAACTGGTCGCCGGGCCGCATTCCTTACCCTGCAGATGCCTGCGGGCCGCACCCATAATATTTCACTGAAATATGTGCCGACACTCAATCCAAGGGGAAATTTTCAAAAACAGACGGCGGGCCGGATGAACCACCTCTGCGGGCCGGATCCGGCCCGCGGGCCGTATGTTTGACACCCCTGCGCTAGAGTGAAGTAATTCTAATCAGGCTGGATGAAGAGACGGTGTATTCGAAAGGAAATTTGATTATTCTCACAAAGTGTCATCGCACCCGTAAAATTCGTCGAACATTCGTTCTATGGACAAACACTGATTTAAAAATTCCACATTCGGCCTCGTTAAACTTCCTCGTGAAACGGCGTCTATCTAGCTTCTTCCCTCGGGAAACGACTCTCTCGTATCTCGAAGATCAGGACGCTTCAATCAATGGGAGAATACTGTAGCATTTCACAAATCATTGACCCTCATAGTCCTCAAATTGAAAATGAGAACATTCTGACTTTTTTTCCGGAATGACTTTGTCCGCACGGTGGCAGAGATGTACCCACTTACTTTCGGCTTCTCCAAATTTTGGGAAGCGGAAGTATCGAATCCTTTTTGTGACATTATTAGGGTTTTTGCAACTCGCAACAGCACATCCGACCATTTTGCGTTGATGACAAGAAGAAACACGTAAAAGAAGAACAGAAAATGTGAAGGAGTAAAAAAATGTAAGGGAGCACCTGGAGGACTCCCGTGTGCTGCTTGAACCACGTGACGTCACCAGGAGCCGACGTATTGGGGCGGGGCTGCGCGTGAGCAGACCCGTCTGGTCTACGTTCTCGCCTCGCTTCTACCTCATTTTTTATACCGACGGCGCTCTGTAGACGCTGTATCGAACGAGCCGTCAGATAACCCAGCGATTCCACCTCTTATCCGACCCTTCGGCTATGCCACTATGCCATCGGTATAAATGTCTTACACGGAGAGAGAGGCGGATAACACGAAACGGACCTCGGTCCCCCTCCTGCATGTTGGAAAGAACTCGCCCGCCTGCCGATCGATGTGTAAACACGCTATGATTTTGCGCATATATGACTGCTCCCATGTGAGCTACGAGCTCGTGTAATCGAGGTCTATGAGAGACTCATAGACTCACATGTGAGTGGGATTCCAACTCACACGGTCTCGAGACATCCTTGACTTTCTTATGACCACTCATAGTAAATATGCCTCCTGATTGGTTGGTATGATCAGGTAACAAGGCGCTTCCCGTATAACTCTATTGATTCTCTCGATTTTGTGTTCAACAAGTGCCAGTATTTCCATGAAGGTGTCAATACTCATCCTCAGAAGAGCACGGTAACGATAGGGATCTTCCTCCCGTATTTCTTGGAAAGTATTGGCTTCGAAACCCTTTTCTTGCCTCCTTGCCAGCTATTTTTGCATCCACACACATCAGTCACGTTTTCGACATCGCTGACATGCTCTAATCCTCCTCAATAAAGTTCCAACCGGTAAAAAAAATTACTCCAGCAGTCAAAATTTCACCCTGGAAACTGATAAGGGCCTTTGAAAAGTTGAAAAATTTTTTTCGCTGAATTTATGAAACTGTTTCTCCCATAGAAAACGGTAGAGCGTTTTTTAAAACTACCCTATATATAAATATTTCTGCTTTACGAAAATATTCGATCCTTGAGTAAACGATATAAACCAAGGGTGTGCAACCTTTACCGACAGTGGGCCGCTTAGAAATGTCTGAGCTTCACGCGAGCCATAGAATGCTAAAGCAAGGGCTCCCCTCTTTTGCCCTCAGGGCATATGAAGGGATAAGGTCGCGCTGATCATCCGATGACCCTTATCTCTACCCCTAGGAAATTCCCTCAGGAAATTCCAACGCCCAAAAATGGCCTTTGGCATCGAGAACCTCCTTCCTCGGGACATTTGTAGCAACGCCCACGTGAGGAATAATTAGGGGAAGGAAGTAAAAGGACTCTATTTCTCGTTACTAAGGGATGACCAAAGTTGTGATGGACCTTGGGTCCGCAATGAAACTTATTTTATCTCTTATCCCATTATGGATTACAGGGCCGCAAGAAGTAGGTCCATGGGCCACATGCGGCCCGCGGGTCGCGGGTTGCACATCCCTGAAATAGACACTATGGGCATTCAATTCCGTGTCTAGAATTCAACCTTAATATGATTAGCCATGGGGCTATGTCTAAGTGGATTTCCATTCATAATGCATACTCGAGGCACGAGGCCAAATACATTTCAATTTTTTTTTTAATCTTGAAACGCTCCCGTTAACTCGACTTTGAAGTCTGAGTGCTACATGATGTGAAACAAACGTACACGTAAGAATTTTGCAACAGAAATGTTGAGAGCATCGACCAAAGAGAGCTTTCATTTCCATACTTAGGTTGAAATAAGGTCACGCATATCGCATCCCACCACTCGCCAATCGTGAAGATTGGTACGGTCTCCCTGCAATTTCCACCCGGACTCGTGGTTCTAACACCAATTTAATGGCTTCGGACTCGCAGCGCCTCGGTTGTTGGTCCATCCCTTACGAAAAAGATTAACAGGTGGTCAATTCGGACGGGGAAATTCCATGGAATGACTTGTCATTTACAGGGCATTGCCATATGGAACTGACATGCCATTTCCATTAAATTTCTCAGTCCCCGATCATTTCCATGTGTAAATTCCAACCCGATCCCTGGAATCGCCATCGCATTTGCAGATCAATCATGCGATTCCAAATCTCTATCTGCAAAAAAAAAACACTCCACTCCATATTACACAGGTTTGGTTTGGATCAAGCGTATAAGAATAACATGATACAGAGATGTGATTCTGCCAGCTCTAAGGGAAGGTGCCACTTCGGACTCAGGAAGAGAGAAAATAAACCTTTGAATATACAGTCGAACTCGGTTATAACGACGAAAGCGCCAGGTCCCGGCGTAGAGCCCATAAGGCACGTTACATTTTACCTCGGTTATAGCGATTTCGGTTATAACGAAACCTCGGTTATAACGAAGTCCATTAAAGGTCCCACAGACGATATCGACAACGTTTATGTCCCTAATCCGTCATTCTTAACTGAAATGTCCGTCATCGGAAAAACTAGCGTTGGCGAGCCATAACTTCATATTTCCTGGATTCGACATTCCTTGAGACTCGTGTGGTTGGAACAATGTTAGGAAGGGATAATCCCCAGTAACTAAGATCACCTCATCTTCAGTCGCCATTTGCATTTCTCGTTGACAACATGGCCAACGGAAAACGAAAGAGGCAAGCCTTCGCGATCGAAAGGAAAGTGTGCTTGATTAGTTTAATAGAAAGAGCTCGAAGTGAAGCCAACGTCGCTCGCGAACATCTGCTCATCTGTGTCCACGATTTGGGAAAATCGTGACAGCTTCATCCGTGTTTACGAAAGCATGTCACAAAACAAGAAACTTCCAAGGTCTGTCGAGATGACATCGACGAAGCCTTGCTAAAATATCAAGTAGTTCAAGGTCCAAAGAAGTGGGAACATCACGATGAGTGGGTCAATCTTGAAACTGAAGCTAGTGTAGTATGACCAATGTAAACCGGAGTTGTAACGTTATATGGCATCAATTTTGAAAACAGGAAAACGGAGTGCCAATAAAGGCAACCTCGGTTATAACGACGGTTTTTACCTGGTCCCTTCGATGACGTTAAACAGAGTTCGACTGTACCGTATTCCTATCGAATGGAAGCAGTTCGAACGAGTAGACGCTCCCCGTCCAAAGGAAGCAGATGGAGTCCCAACAGCAGGTGCGGCTCAGGTCGAGACAAGACTTCTCTATTTGTTGGATGGTGAGCGCGTGGAATGCGTTAATGACGGCGTTGTGACTGCCCCTTCCTTCCCGTGACTATTTTTAGGAGACGAGATGCTTTTATGGACGTAGCAAAAAGGGGGCAATGTAGACGAAAGGGACTAGGTAGTGAGCGACTAGGATATGCGAAAAAAAAATTGTAAAAATACAAAAACATTTAGCTTTAAGAGGAGTAAGCCTATCCTAAATTTAAAGTCCTCGTCCTCGACATGCCGTATCCAAACGGACGTTATCGCCACCTGATACCACTATCCAACCTCGATACCAGAGTTAGGAACTGGATTTCTGCATCCTCACGAACGGGGACGATATCGGATGCACGCCTTGCGTTGTGCCGTAGCCAAATTCAAACGGCGGGTGTCATACCAGTTCTGTCCAAAGATTAGCAGCGTAGTGCAATGTGATTTCTGGTGGTGGAAGGGACGAACGACGATGAAATGGCAAATCGGGCAGATTAAGGGCACTGACTGTTTCGTCCACGCCAAAAAATTATTCTCGATATGCCTAGAGATATCGAGAACGAGAACTAGCGAAGAAGACGACGTCATCTCGACTAAAACGGAGAGATCCTAGGTGAGCGCTGTATTTAACCAATACTGGACCATGACGATATTGATGGCGTAATCTTGCGAATCGGCTGAGGAAGTGAGCGGAGTCTCATCTCGTCTCATCTCACAGACGAGAGAGAATTCCCGCAATGTGCCACTCGTATCATTCTCCCAATCTCCTCCTTGAAGTGAGATGGATCAACCCGGATACGCAATGACGTATGCACTTCATTGCCAAGGTTTTGCTGCGGTCAGCCGCAAAAAAAGGAAAGATGACATTATGCGTTTTTGTCGAGGAATCACCATTTGCCATGATGACGGAGTCTGAGCCAGGGGTTTTTGCATTGTGCAAAAAAAAAGGAAGGCCACGTGTTCGGGTACGTTCGGATGATCTGTCATATTAGGCTCTCAGACTTTTTTCTATCCTATTTAGTTTATAGGATAGAAAGTGCAGGTAAGTATTGACTCATCCTTGTATGAGAAAAGTAAAGAGTAGTCGCCTTTCGTGATGCTTGTTGGTAAACTCCATAAACTCCATCTCCATTCTTAAAGAGGATTTTTTAAATTTTATGATTCACGGCTTTTCTTTGGCACTCTTGGCGGGAGGGGTAGGGGAATAAAGCACTTGTACTAGAGGTATTTAAATGTGCAGAAATCATGCTCTCGGCTCGGGAAAGTGACCTTTTGCGTCATTGTTATTGTCACATACCTCGTGTTTCTTGAAAGTCAGTCACGCCGATCTCTTAATTTTTTTTAAATAATTTTTTCCATGAGCAACATTTTCAGGAGATTCCAGTCCTGCGTCCGCATATTTCCTCCCTGAATTGGTTAGACCAGACTCCCTTTGTCAAGGCTGAATCATCTCGAAGGAAAAGTGAGAATTGACGCATGGAAACAGCGGAAGCAATGAACCCGTAATATAATTTGAGTAATTGACACATTGTATCCGCCATCTGCCGGAGACAGGACGTAAAGATAAGTGAAATAAAAGACAGGAGGAAGAGGGGGGAGGGGAAAGGGGATGGTGGGGGGGGAACAGGTACAGAAGCAGATTAAATAAAATCTCCAAAACGAGAAGCATTGCGCAAATCTTACCAGCAAGACGCAACGGTCATCGCGCTACAAGTTTCTTTTTTTCATCATTTTTTTAAATCAATTTTTTTTTTTTACCATCTTGCTCCTTCTTTCCCTAAAATCGCATGCTCAATGCGTCTCAGATTAAGAAGAGATCAAGTCGATTCACCACACGCCTCCGCAAAGTTTTCATGGATCTCTTTTTCCTATCCTCGGGTAAGCTGAAATGATAAGACCTCTGGTCCAGGTCATTCACAGATTCTGCGTGACGACCAAAGACCTTGGAAATTCCACCTGTAAAGAGGTGATCAAACATCGAACGATAATAAAACTTTTATCTAAGTTAAAAACTGTTTCGATGCTGTAGACCCCGAACTATGCCGTAAAAACCGTCCCATTCTTCAGATCGCCCCGCGTATTTCGCAGCCAGAGAACGTCATCCAGTCGGATGCGCAGTTGGGTCGAACAATGCTGGACAGAAGTCGGGGAATCAAGAAAATAAATTTCCATGAGCGTTTCGGCAGACGCTAGACTAAAATTACCAATCTAAACGCGAAAAGTATATAAAAGTCTGGCCTCTCTTCTTCGTCAGTTTTTCGCCTCTATTTTTTGAACCACTAATGGATTGGAAGCGAATTTCGATTCCGATTTTGCAGCAGCGAATAACGAGCAATCTACATTTGCAGGATACAATGACGGTGAATCGCAGATGAGGAAATGACTCACTTCCCCATAATTCCTGAGGCTATGGGAACGTCGTGGCCAACAGGATCCAAAATGAGAAGAATTGGTTTTTTCTCGACGGGAAATGGGAACTATCCCAGAACCTGCTCTCCTTTTATCCCATTGCAGGGTAGAGAGCATTGAAATTTCCGGGGGAGAAGCAGGTGATTATTCCCAAGGATGCGTGATGCAGCTGGTTCAAGATTGTACTTTAAATCGATTACAGAAATCATGATGCTTCAATCAGCGACGGCAAAAACGGACGCATGCAAGACGCGTCTCCTTCCACGAGTCCGTTCCAGCCTTCGCGAGACACGGAATACCCGGAAGCGGACTGGCAGCGCCGCGTCCAGAGGAGAGTCGAAGGTGCACAAGGAGGTTTGGACAACGACTTGGGAGCATCCGCGGGTTTCATTCAGCGGTCTTTCCCCACGAACCCGTTCGGATTCACCGCTTCCTCCTTCCAGTCTTTCATTGCTCTTTCCTTCATGCAAAGATATAAATCCTATCGAATTTTTGGCGCAAAAGTTAAGGAAACAATAAGGATCCTATATACGAATTTTGCTTCAGAAATCTTGCAGGATTCCGATAGGACCCAGGACTTATGACTATTTTCATCTAGGCCAACATTATACGATTTTGAGACGCTTGGAAGTCTGGAGAAAGTGTCTTCAT
>CAJPEV010002582.1:13366-42202 GCA_905338385.1 Darwinula stevensoni
GGGGGGGGGGGAGAAGTGGTTACTCCCAAGGACTTACGGTTAAACAGGTCCGGGAAGCTACGATATTTTCTTCACAAATCTTGCAGGAGTAAAATTATTATTAATAGGAGAAATAATTGTAGTTTTTTTTTCCACATAAGTTTAAATCGGTCCACGATGCTCGCTCGTAGACCTTTCCAGCTTTAGGAGACTACTTTAGAACAATTTTAAAGGCTGACGCGGGGCACTTCGAAGTTCGAAGCCTTGAAGATAGTGTCTTTATTTACACGGGGCTGTTTTTATCCTCTTCCGGGAATCTCGTCGTCCTCATTCCATTGGGTGAGACCTTCAGCTGAACCATTCTCCCTCCACAATTTCAAGGTATCGAGATATCAAGGTTGGTTAGTGGTATGAGGAGGCGATAACGTCTATTTGGATATCACGTATCGATGACGAGTCTTCCTTAATTTTAGGATAGGCCTACTCCTCTTAAAACTAAATATGTTTGTATTTTCGTAATTTAAAAAATATACATCCTTTTCAGTCTCTTATTGCTTAGTCCCTTTCGACTACATTGCCCCCCCTCTTTGCTTTGTCCATAAAAGCATCTAGTCTCTTCTTTAAAATGCGTCAATGCGTCTCAGATTAAGAAGAGATCAAGTCGATTCACCACACGCCTCCGCAAAGTTTTCATGGATCTCTTTTTCCTATCCTCGGGTAAGCTGAAATGATAAGACCTCTGGTCCAGGTCATTCACAGATTCTGCGTGACGACCAAAGACCTTGGAAATTCCACCTGTAAAGAGGTGATCAAACATCGAACGATAATAAAACTTTTATCTAAGTTAAAAACTGTTTCGATGCTGTAGACCCCGAACTATGCCGTAAAAACCGTCCCATTCTTCAGATCGCCCCGCGTATTTCGCAGCCAGAGAACGTCATCCAGTCGGATGCGCAGTTGGGTCGAACAATGCTGGACAGAAGTCGGGGAATCAAGAAAATAAATTTCCATGAGCGTTTCGGCAGACGCTAGACTAAAATTACCAATCTAAACGCGAAAAGTATATAAAAGTCTGGCCTCTCTTCTTCGTCAGTTTTTCGCCTCTATTTTTTGAACCACTAATGGATTGGAAGCGAATTTCGATTCCGATTTTGCAGCAGCGAATAACGAGCAATCTACATTTGCAGGATACAATGACGGTGAATCGCAGATGAGGAAATGACTCACTTCCCCATAATTCCTGAGGCTATGGGAACGTCGTGGCCAACAGGATCCAAAATGAGAAGAATTGGTTTTTTCTCGACGGGAAATGGGAACTATCCCAGAACCTGCTCTCCTTTTATCCCATTGCAGGGTAGAGAGCATTGAAATTTCCGGGGGAGAAGCAGGTGATTATTCCCAAGGATGCGTGATGCAGCTGGTTCAAGATTGTACTTTAAATCGATTACAGAAATCATGATGCTTCAATCAGCGACGGCAAAAACGGACGCATGCAAGACGCGTCTCCTTCCACGAGTCCGTTCCAGCCTTCGCGAGACACGGAATACCCGGAAGCGGACTGGCAGCGCCGCGTCCAGAGGAGAGTCGAAGGTGCACAAGGAGGTTTGGACAACGACTTGGGAGCATCCGCGGGTTTCATTCAGCGGTCTTTCCCCACGAACCCGTTCGGATTCACCGCTTCCTCCTTCCAGTCTTTCATTGCTCTTTCCTTCATGCAAAGATATAAATCCTATCGAATTTTTGGCGCAAAAGTTAAGGAAACAATAAGGATCCTATATACGAATTTTGCTTCAGAAATCTTGCAGGATTCCGATAGGACCCAGGACTTATGACTATTTTCATCTAGGCCAACATTATACGATTTTGAGACGCTTGGAAGTCTGGAGAAAGTGTCTTCATTTTTTCATGGCTGTTTGATCCTTTGTGAGCCTTCAACTCTTCGTCCTCACTCCATCGGGTGTGACCTTTATCTGGACCATTCTCCCTTCACAAATACAAGGAGTCTCTCTCGTCTTTTTCGATTCTTAAAACAAACGCTTTGAGGAATTCGAATGCCATCCACTACGTTGTCAGTGGGAAAAAAAAAATCAGGAACCGCATGAAACACACTGAAAACGCATAGCGAGTCATTAACTGATGCCGCTGAAATCATGGCTATTTTGAGGCTATTATTTCGTTTCACTTGTGGGAATCATGTTTCTCGAAAGACTGAAGTCGCTCACTTGCCCACAGATAGGACAAATGTCGACTGCCGCCGATGCGGAGTCTACGTGGGAAGTCCATCGCGATGTCCGCCCACGCTCCCCCTGTCACGGCCGTCGTGGGCCTCAATCCAACTTTCACGAATTTCATCTCTCAACTTCTGAACATGCTTCTGCCTCTCTTGCAAAAAAAAAAAAAAAAAATTTAAAAAAAGACCTCGACAACAGTGGGATAGAAGGAACGGGTTGCCAAGAGACAGGTGAATCTGTAAAATCGTCCGAACAGCGTCTCCCGAACATACCACGCACTCGATCGGAAAGACTCTAGACTCGATCGGCAAGACCCAAGGCTCGATCGGAAAGACTCTAGACTCGATCGGCAAGACTCAAGACTCGATCGGAAAGACTCTAGACTCGATCGGCAAGACTCAAGACTCGATCGGAAAGACTCTAGACTCGATCGGCAAGACTCAAGACTCGATCGGCGAAATGAATCGGACCCGTCGCATGAGGGCATGGCTGGGCCGGAAGGCGTCGATGCTGTTCGGCTGCTGTCGCAGTCAAGAAGAGGAATACAACTCGTCCGATGAGTCGTATCCCTCGGAGAGTCCAACCGAGATCGAAGGCCCCCGTGAGTACCAGGAATTGCGCACTTTTGTATTATTTGGCGCCTACTGCTGATCGCTCAGAGAAAGACAACAGCCAAACGGCACAGTTTAGATTTATCGCATTCACGACTCCGACAGAAAAACCCACGTGTTTCACCCGTTGTGTTTTAATGGAAAAGACACATCTTTCTATTATATAGTTACATACACGTTTGTCATTACTGAGGAAAGAAAAATACATTTCCAAGGAAGCAATGCATGTAATATTTACAGCATTAAGCTGGTTAATTTCAGACCGTATTTTTTAAACATATGTACTTATTTTCTGACTGTTTATTTGAGATCCCTACTCATAAAAAAAAAATTAAATTCACCAAAGACTAATTTATTTTCCAGGCGGGGATTCAAGCACTCCTTCCACGACTGACGCCATTTCAAGCAGCTCAGACGACGAATATTTTCGTGGAATCTCTTCGATGTTCGACGCCCGCACCAGCGATGAGTCTGAGTCTCGTGAGTCATCTCTCTGATTTATCATATTTATCATATTTATAACCGTTTTCCCTGCATATCAGAGCAGCCAGGAGTTCCCCGAGGAGTTTCCCAAAATGCACTCGTCAATGCTAATCGACTCATAGAAGTATTATCTCACATTAATGAATTGTAATAACAGTAATGATTAGGATGAGAAGAGTTAATGAATATATGGCTTCGTGATGACCTTTCAACTACTTCACCGTGAAAAGGTAAAAAAGGAAATTGAGCGAGGATTCTATCAGGAGTTAGAAGTTATCAAGTAGTGTTTCTGTTCTCCTCCATCTCACACGGAGTGAGAAAAATTTGCAGTGCTGTACACTGCAAAAAAATATATAAAGATCTAGAATGAAACCTTTATAGAACCATTTTCATGGAACCAAGCCTACGCGAGCTGAAACTGGAGAATACCTGGAGTAATATGATCTCTCCCACGATTAACTGTTATGCAAGAATCGTGAAAAAAAGCAGTTCGAAATGCTTTTGAATGGCCAATGGTTTCTCGATAGCCGAAAATCGCTCTGAAAACATAAGAACATCTGACGGTTCTATTCCGTTCCATTATTTAGTGCTCTTGCCCACGACACTGCCATCTCCAATCCGAGATGAGGGTCCCAAGCCGGACTGGAGTGCTTTGCTTGACCCTCGTGAGTCCTACAGATTCCTGCTTTTCGCGCTATCATTGTATTTGAATCCTATGAACAATAACGTGTTCTAACCACAAGCGTAGCGTACATGGGTAAAGTGGGGGGAGGAGAGGGAGGAGAGATGGGGTGGGGATGGAGGGGGAGAGGGGTCTCTTGGGCACCGTCATCTTTATTCATGCTTGTTTCCGTCTTACTTTTACTTCCTTTTTGTGTGGAGGAGGGGGGAACCGTGCCCCCACTTCCTTCCCGATGCTATGCCGCTGATTTTAATTTGAAATGTTGGATAAGGTAAAACCACCAATGCATGAACAGTTAAGCTGGACAGCATTGTAATTCGATCGTCGCGTCGATAGTCCTTAGTGGTTCGATCTTATGTATACTTTTTTTTTTAGTCAAGGGAGAACAATATGAGAAGGTATGAGTGTCACGTAGATTCCCTTCGAAGCCTCATAGCTTCCGATAGTATCTACTTTGTGGCCGTCCGAACTCAGACGAGAAAAAATCGAGTTGGAACACAACTTAGTTCGAACACACGAGAAAAGTAGAGAGGAAATCTTTTCGTGGCATGCGTACTCTGAAGACGAATTCTCCGTACTCCGTATTCCTCGAGCGTAGAAGAGATATTTAGCAGGTTCATCGCTTTCGTGCGTCGAGTTTAATGATTCTCTCACCCCAGCCACGTGCGTCGGGGATCTGTATCTCAACTGGCGTTACTTCCCCGACGGCCGGAGGATCGTGTGTTACACGATCCTCTTCCGGGCCCTCAACGCCAGCCTGACCTGCAAAATGGCGATCGAGCCACTCTGCCAGGACGCGGTCACCATCTGGGCAGAGTATAAACTCATCACCACGTCCTCCCCGACTTGGACGCACAGGGTCAACTGGATTTTCCAGCCGGCGCGGCTCTACCCGCCGCCACCCGATGGCATCTGAAGGGGCTGCCTGGGTGCTGTTTGGGTGTGCCCTCGAGCAGCGCTTCCACCTGGTCTGACACCTCGATCCTCCTCGATTTCGTTTCATATCTACAAAACATCCAAACCCGTCACAATAGGATTTTGATAGACGTGAAGCTATTCTTAAATAGCTTAAATTGTCTTAGTAACTTAAAGAACTTTCCCAGGTTTTCCAAGTGCCGGCACCTGGAAAACCAGAAAAAATTTAGGGGTCATTAACACGAAGAGGCTCGGTAAAGGTGAAAGATGCCGGGCGAAAATTAAACGGAAAATTTAATTATTCCTTTTCACTCTTCATCTAAATGCAGACAGGTCAGTTCCAGGAAAGTTTCTCTGAAATCAGCGAAGAAAAAGAGAATGGACATAGGGCAATTCACCGATCCAAACCAGGATTTTAAATCTGAAAGAAACTGCATCGAGTTGAAGAAATTTGATTAATTTGGGCATTTCATTTGATTGAATTGAATTGAGTTTCTCGGCTTCATTTGGAGTCAACTCAATTTGGAGGCGAGCTGTTTTGTGCAAAAATTTCCAAAAGAGTGAATTTCAGAGGTTATTAAGTTTTCAATTAGGGAATAACTTCTCTGTGATGATCATCAGCAGATTCTACAGATATTTTTCCATTATGTCTTTTTGGTGTTTTCTTAATTTCATAATTTACTTTAAATGCCTGGAAAAGGCGCAAGTGTGCAATTACGTCATCATGTCAGATTCGGTTTTCAATCTCTCATAATTGAAACATTTTTTTAAATAACATTTTTTGCCGCAGTCATATTCACCACAAATGATATTATTCGCTAAATGACTGCATGGCCTTCTGGTTTCCATTCAAGGTTGTCAAGAAGTTCGGGTTGATGGTGAAATTGATGGCGGAAAGAGATAGGAAAATTAGCGGCATTTTGAGCAAATTTCATTGTGTAACGTGCAGTGAGGACAGGTTGGTTGGACAAATGAGGCAAATGAGTAGAGAAAAACTCCAAGATTATGAATGACTAAATTTCCCAGTTTTTTTCTTCGGAATTTAGGAATTTGAGAACGAAATTTGAAAAATTCCCACGAAACAATGCTCCTCTCACCTGGCGAGATAAACTCATTCATTTAATTCTTCCTTCACCTCCGATGCAGGAGAATGGACTGTACGGAAATGATTCAACTTACAGCGTAAAAAACAAACACCGTCTAAAATGACGTGAAATTCCCTCTTTAAAACGCCCGTGGGAGCTGATCCCTACAGAACGAGTGGAAATGGATCCCAAGCCATTCCCTGTCTTAGAGCCGATGTTACTCCCGGAATGGACCGGTTTCCCATTGATGAACTTAACTCCTACTTCACATCCTCAGAGCATTTCAGCTCTTCGGCAACGTATAGTTTACACCATCACCAAATCTGAACCCGATTAATTCCAAAGTAAACCTGGTATTCGGGACTGAAAGATTCTGGAAATTAAAATAAGTAAAAGTAAGAAATGCTCCCTGAAATGGGCTTGAGACGAGGTGGAAATTCCTGACTTGGTCATCATACGTATTCCACTCTGTACTAGTCGGCATTTCTTCTAAGAAACTGTTTTGAAAAATGAAATGAGTACTACCTGTTATTTTTTCAAGAACGCAAAAACATTAACCCTCTCCCTTTAGCCCACTTTTACCACGGGAACAGGAGAAGAGAATCAGGCTGGGTCAAATTCAGGCTTTCTCCTCATAAGAGATCACCCCTTCCACGGAAAGAAGGACAATATACGATAACATAGTAAACAAGGTTTGACCTCGAAGATTGATTCCTGAAACGTATGTGAATCAATTAAGTGTGCTGCGGAAGGGGCTTAGACAGGGTTGGAGAGCGCAAACTAGGAAGATACTGGAAGACTTGAGAGGGGGAAAGAAAGAGTTTACGTGTGGAACGAGCCCAGAAGGGCAGAATTACCGGAGAATATAAGGGATATGACAATGCTAGCGCAAGTGGGAGGAGAAAAGGAGTCAGGGGAACTAACGACCTTCTGGAGAGAATCAGAGGAGCTTTATTGTAAGCTTCAAGACTGTTCGATGAAGGAGAGATATATACAGTATATATATATATTTTTTACACATTGGAAGTGACGAGGGAAATTCCCAGTGTGTATCCTTTGCTGGTTGGAAGAATTCAGTAGTCTAAGGACATTTCTTAACTCGACATGCATTTACAATTACATTCATGAATCGGTCCTAGACATCAATAATTAAATAATGGATTTTCGGTATTCGAAATCCACTTCCAGGCATCCTCTCTGCCTCTCACCAAGTTCTTTCTGGGAAATATAAGAATGCCCCTGGGGGATTTAAGAAGAGATTGAGGATATATTTTTCGTTCGACTCCACATCCATATCGAATTCCCCACCTACCGAGTCGCAACCCCCGCCACAGTCACTGTCGCATCTATTTATTTATTTTTATTTATTTATTCTTCCGAAATCTTCCTGCATCATCCTCATTCTTGCTTTGCTCGTCGCCTCTGGATATCCTGCTCCATAACTCATCTTTCACTTCTCTTTCCAGCCCATATCGTTGCACAACCCTCCCTTCGCCCTCTATCGCCTCATTTCTGTCCCCTTGCTCTGCCTGTCAGCAACTGGTTCTGGTCATTCTTTGTGCCCCAGGTTGCTCGTTTCACTTTTCAAAACACATATGAAACCTTCCCAGCACCTTTTCCTTGCATCTTGCGCCTATCTTACAAATTTCTCCTTCATGTAATACCGATCGATGCTTCCTTCGCATTGCTCGGTACCGACTCGCTCAGACTGTCAGCTGCCCCAGACGAAATTTGTATTAGTTTCTTGCGACTTGCTCCTTGTTTACTAACATTCTGTGAACGTTTTGCAACTCCAACGCAGCGAGAACCATTCATGTCAAACTTTTTGCGGCACGAAAGTCCTGCTTGGACTCGAAGCTTCTTCCCCGCAGTGGGGATGAGCCACATATGTTTCATTTTCGGAAAGAGGCCGAATGTCAAGTAGGGCTGAATCCGGAAATATAAATAGGAATTTCGAAACCAGATGACTCCAAATCGTACTTTGCCAATCGTTTAATGAGCAGATAAGGAGATACTTCAAGAAGTACATGTTTGGTGAGGGTTCCATGAAGTCCCAGGACTTCGTGAAACCTTCCTGTACAAAACCACAACGATGTCTCCGCACATTCATCAATTGATAGAGTGCGACATGGAGATATCTGGATTCTAGAATTCACAATACTTCCGAATTTAGCCTTACTTCACATTCTTCCCCTTTCCTGAAGTAAAGCACTTGATGTTCTTTCCCACATCGGGGAAAGTTCGCGTTCAAGCAAGAGTTCGACGACGCAAAGTTTTAAATAAATAGTTCTCGCAGTCTTGTGAAACATTGACGGAACCTCTTATGATACCAACTAAGTAGCAAGTCACAATAAATTAATCCCGAATTCATTTGGGGACAGCAGACAGGCCGAGCTTGGGAATGAGGTCGGTACCGAGCCAGAAGAGATAATGTCATCGATGAGCATCGATCGGTATCGTAAGTGTCGAAGTTGCAAAATTTTGACAAACTCCGTTGGTGAACTCATCAAGTTACCTATATGCTTTTCATAGTGATATAATATTTTCAAGATTTTTCATGACAAAGCCATCTTCTAAATTTGAAGTCCTTACATTTCACCATCGTGCAAAATATGTGTGAAACGTTTATTTGATCTCGATATCAAAATCTCCAAACGCTTTTCATCCTTCCAACTTCTGGTGTAGTACCTTCCCTCTCGATGCCCTTTCCCCCGGAAGAGCTCAGTGAGACTCGGGGACGATGCTTGAGACAAGTAGGGAGAAGATGGAGAGAGGGAAATGTATGGCCTTGGAAAATCGCGAGTTCTTACCTGACAACTGGGGGTCAGTTCATCCCATTCGATGCGATCTGGATCAATAGCAGTTGATCGAAATCCTATCTAGAGAATATCAAAGTCTCTCCCACCTTGACCCAACACTCCAAGCCCCACAGTTATGAATCATTTTTAATAAGTTAATTTTCTGCTTTTCTCTCTTACTACTGAATGAGACGCAGCGTCCACCCGACTCGTCTCTAAGTCCCCTGCTGGGCCAAAGTTGGAGATTCGTTCCACCGCATTTGAATTTTCAAGAAGCCTCCACTCTGATCCACCCTGCCCTCTTCGAGGCTCGCCTGATTCTCAACTCCCTCCCATTTCATATCTCCTTCCTTTCGTTTAATCCAGTGATGACTGGAATTTCATTATGTGTTACATTCGATCTGCTCTATATAGCTGAGTTCGGCGATCGTAAAAAGAGAACTTGGAATTTCGACAGTTTTCTTTAAATTGGAGGTTGGGTGTGCTTGAACGAATCTCAAGATTTTCATGATGAAAACAATACAATGAGGCAGCTCCTATTTGATGACGATAGAGCCGCGACCCGCGACGGCATCACAGTCTTCTGTGGCATTCTAAGTTCGTGAAGTAGATTTTTGCGGGATGATGCCCCGGTTCGGTCCGGAGAAGTCCTGAAATAATCCGATAATGGTTTCTTTGTTTTTCGATGTAAACATTTTCGTGAGACTGGATGGAGATTACTTATAGACCTATTTGCAAAATAGGAGAAACACCCACACTGGTTTAAATTTCTCTCAGAATATCATTATTCTTACAAGACAAGGCTTCCACGCTTCAAATGTTTCAGTTGAATGCGACAACGGACCCTCAAAATTAGAGGCTTGCCCCACACCCCCCCCCCCCTTTCGCTCCTTCGATATTGCATCAGCCGCCTCGAGGCGTTTTTTTCGAGGGGTCCAACTTTTGGCTCAATTTCAGACGAGGCAATTAGTCTAATTTTCTTGAAGAAAATCATTTCCCAACGGCTCACATCCTGCTTTCACTCAATGTACCAGGTGATGAGGACCAACACACTTCGACTTTTCCATGAAAAACATTAATTTGAGTAAGTCCACCATTCGTCCAACCAACTGCTTCACCTTTCTTGAGCATTTGTTTTTGGATGCTTTCAAGTTTTTCTTCGTGCATTGGCGACACGAAAGAATCCATTCGTCCGCTCCTGTTTCGAGTTTGGCAATAAATCCCTCGAGCACGACAATTTCTCTTATTTCATCGATGTTGTCCGTGCCTCAAGGCTGCAGAAGGAATTTGTCCGAAAGTCAGGTCAGCCAACCATGCCAATACCGTAGTTGTCCCACAATTCATCCCATCCCTGGTTGGCACATGGAAGCAGAATCACAGGAACGACTGGAACCCCGAGGTTAAGTTGTGCGACGCCCGCAGGCAAGCCATTTGGCAAATTTGGTGAGCCGCTCCCTCATCCTCTTTTGATGAGGTCCATCTATTAATACCTTTTGGACTCATTTACAATCATTTCTCTAATTTCGCTCCCAAGAGCTGAAAATGTTATATTGGATTTAGAGAATATCCTCCGCATCATCTTAGACTGTACGACATACACCTCGAATTAATAATTACAGGCTGGATAGGAGGGTGATCATGAATTCAGTGTTCATCATAACAAGGTAACTTAGAAAACGAAAACTAAAATTCAAAGGATAATAACTAATTTTAAACACTTGTAGATCAAGAATTCGCCTCTTTTGACAGAAGAATGTCACCTTGCTGGCATTCAGATTCCTGATTCAAAGTCGAACATTCTTTAAATCTTAATTTACAAGCATGGAAAATGGCGAATCCTTAATTAACAATTTTAGAAAAGGTGGTTTCAGAAATGTTCAATTTTTGCTCTTTCGTGAGATCATTGACTTGATACATTGCTTGAGTAAAATATAAGTCGCTCTAATCAGATGAAAATTAAAATAGGCGAGCTTCTGTGTTCGTGAGTCTATGCTGGTTAAATTCGGAGCAAACGGTGAGAATTTTGGAAAGAAACGTGCAGACGTCCAGGCAATTCAAGGGAAGAAGGGAAAAGTTGTCTATCCGCATAATTCTGTCCTCGAGCTAAACACGAAAAGAATATTTCAGTGACCGACTTCTTGAAAGTCAGAATGGTATGCATTAACAGACCAGTTATTCCTTTACTCAATTCCCAAAGACTACCACTTCCTTTCATCACCTACAAAAACAAAAACAAAAAAAAGAAGCTATTCTTGGCATATCGAAGGGACTTTGTGCCCATCCTGTACAATGCAGTACAGCAGGTGTATGAACTCAGCTGAACAATGTGTATGAAAACAAAACTAGAATTAAACAAAGCCAGTGCAAAAAATGTGTAAGGCCAAGTTCATACTCCTGCTGTACTGCATGGTACAGCATGGCTCAATCCTTGGCTGCTGAACTGTAAATTACTACAGGACAATGTCCCTGTCCTGGGATTTTGTGCCTGTACTTAATCTCAAGAAAATTTCTACTTTACTCAAAAACAAAACAAATGTGACAGCCCATTCAGTAACGAATGAACAGGGCAACATGAAGGTCTCAGCATGAAGCAGCTGACTTGTGCACTCGGAAACAGCTGAGAAATTTTCCACTTGCAAAAAAACAATTACAAGTCAAGGGAAATCAGGCTAATCAAAGCAAGCCATTAGCTGGATATTCTGTGCATTTTAGGGGTTCAACACTTTCCATTTCCACCAACATTTATTTTTAGTCCAATCCAAGCTATTCATACAGCTAAACTTACACAGTCATTCTAGATCAAATCCTATTCATAAGAATCCTTGAAATGTTTCCCTCTCACTCGTCAGACAATCCAGTTTGTCAGCTCCACCATACCACAAGAAATAAAAAAGAAAAAAACTTGATGACTATTTGAAGGGAGATGCTCTGGGAGGTGACTTGATGGAAAATTCCAAAAAGAAAGTAACCTGTGGAAAAGCATCAGAAAAGGTGAACATTTCCATCTGATCTTCAGGTCCTGTTTAGACTCCTGCAAGAATCCTAATGCATTGAAGACAAAATCAAAGACAACAGAGAGAGCTTTCCCACAGTATGAAATTCACTGAGTCTGAAGAATGAACTTGCGAGCAATGAAAGGAGAAAGCAGGAATCATCCAAAAAGTAGCTCAAGGTCAGCTTTTCCTTTTTTCCTGAACCTATATCAGACAGATATGAATATCAGACTTTAGTCCAAATAGAGTTAGCGCAACTAGATAAAATGTAAGAGCAGTTTTCCAAGTTAGACTCAACATGAAAGTCTGGCTTAAGTAAATGCACCAATAAAACTTTTGAAAGCATTTGAGAAGCATAGCATCAACAGATAAAAATCTGTTCTCCAATTGCCAACAGCCTTCAATGCATGCCATCCTGGCAATATTCAAGCATGAGAATAATAGGAAGAAATCCTTGATTCATCATATTTCATTTGGAAGGAGACTCATGTTTTTTAGACTGAGTACAAGCTTGTCTTACGGACTATGGAGTCTGCTGGTGCCTCATCAAAGAACATTATGAAAGTACGTAAGTAAGTAAGTAGTGTATGGCTGGTTTTATTTCTCAGCCAGGTAAATGCTATCAGCCCACTGCAAAAATGTTCCTTCTCCACTTGACCTATTATATGGTTCTTCCTCTTTAGCAGGTACTGATTAGCAGCTAAGGAGCAAACTACTCTACTGTCCTCTTCGAGAATTTAGCTTTCAATCTCTTCATTATTGGACTCCTCCAATTCCACAATTTTGGTGATTCCCCCTGCTGACAGATGAACATGAGTTCATCTGTCAGCAAGTAGAAGCCTTCATGAAGTTAATGTAAGGTTCATTCTTTCAAGTGATTTTCCTTAACTTCAATCTTTCAATAATTTCAGTCTACAAGTTTGCTTTGATTATGTTTATGGTACTGGTTGACCGGGTCAAACTTAGACTGGCTAGTGATAGCTGTGCAGTCTGTATCTTTCAATAGAAGCTAAGGATGTTGGAGAAAACTCAATGAAGTTCATCCACATCATTGTGAAGTACTTGTAATTCTGATACGAAGGGCTCTTAGGCCTAAGCCTAACTTAGTTAATATTTTCAGCATTCCATAAAAAAAAGTCAGTCCTAATAATTCTACGCCTTTATCAAGGTATTATATCATCTGATACTCAGGACAAATACATATGGCAAAATAAAATAATATATAACAATTCCTAGCGTCAGGTTCAGTTATTCGTTAGCAGCATGCAATGACTTGTGACTCCTGAATTCTGGAAGCAATTAAGATAGGCCTAGGTTGGGACCTCTTGGGGGAAATTCACCTAATATATACACCCTCAGTGATTTCACTCAATAACTCAAATTAAGATATTAAATCACGAGTCATGAAATGAATCACAAAGGAGATGGCCATACTTGCACGCCCACGTAACAATGAGTGTCTGGTGATGAGTCAGATGTCGCAACCGGTCCTGCAGCGTAGTTGGGTTTTAAGCAACAAAAGGGGAACTCGACCACCCGACGTTGGTGGGGCTATTAGTGCAACCATGAACACTTTGAATGTGAAATTTATATTGCCGTATGGCGACTGTGAAGCTCCTATTTCAATCGCACAACTTTGGGAACCTTTACTGGTTGACACGGACCGGATGAAATCCGGTCAGCCCAACGTAGAGCACCGATGATGCAAGAGGTGGCCAATGACGAAAAATCCCAAATCCTTCTTGTTTTTCATGGGCCTCTACATAGTTTTTAACTTGACATTCATGTACAAGGAGCAACCCGTGCTTGGGCGTCCAAGTCCAACGAAAAATTTTTCGACTCAAGAAAGCATTGCACAGAAGCCGTTCGTACAAGATTCATCTGCGCACTGGAAGGAAAGCCGCATCCCAAGCAAAATTTTGAAATAACGCAAGTCGTAGATCAGCGAATCCGAGGGGGGGGGGGTAAATCTTCCAGGGAGCGGATAACGAAAGCTCCCGGGCGTCCAAAGCGGCGAGCCCGTAGCCGGATGAGTAGAGAGCGACATCTAGGTGAGCGCGGGCTCACCCCTCTTGCGCCACTCCCGATTTTTGTGCCGTCCGTAGTAATTACTCCGCAAGTTAATGTTTAACCTTTAGCAAGCTACTAGTGCTTCCTGAACTACTTGCGTCTCGGATGTTGTGCCACATATCTGTCGGGTTCTCGTTGTGAGGGGAGGGGGAATGAATGTTCCAGGAAAGACGCTTCTTCCTCCCATGATTACACAAGTACTCAAGATCCCAAGCAGCATGTTCACGTAAACAAGATATCACTTTTTTGCAAACAATGTAAATTTCTTGCGATTGCCATGAAAATGACATCACGTTTACGTAAAATTTACGTTCCTATATTTACGTCACAAAAGTGTACCTGTATTTTACATCAACTAGACGTCACTCCATCTGACGTGAAGTACATGATATCAAGTTTATGAAAAATTAACACCACACCATCCATATGAAACTTTAGTTGACCATCCTGCAGTTGCAGTACCAAGATTCCTCACTAGATGGAACCCTTGTTCCCTGTATCCTACAATTACTATTAAGTACTGGTCTTCCTGATATAGTATCGGGTTTTCTTACCATCTTTCCACTTTTTATTATGCAATCCATGAATATATATATGGAAAACATTAAATTATTATATATATTTTTATAATATATGACTCAGGGAATCATTAAATGCTGAAGTTAAGCTTTTTATTACAGCAGTGCACGGAATTAGGGAAGAGTAGAATCCCAGCCCTGCAAGTATTATGTCTTCTCTATTCTAAAAGGAAAAGAGCTCTTTTGAACATCTACTTCTCCTTCTGAGGTTCCGGTACGGGAGGAGGAAGCAGTAGGTTACTTTGGTACTCTTATTGTGTGCTGGTGAGGATGAGTACTCGTTCAACCACCCTAGAGTTCTGAAGAACGTAAAGGAATAGGAGATTCAGTATGTCAATTCTCTTCAATGGTACTGGTTGACTCCTTAAATACGCATGAATGCCAGGGGAAAATTAACACAAATCTTACATAAAATGAATGTAAACATGGTGTTTGGAATGCAAACGGGATATGTAAATNTCTGATACTCAGAACAAATACATATGGCAAAATAAAAGAATATATAACAATGCCTAGCGTCCGGTTCAATTATTCGTTAGCAGCATGCAATGACTTGTGACTCCTGAATTCTGGAAGTAACATAGGCCTAGGTTGTGACCTCTTAAGGGGTATTTCACCTAATATATACACCCTCAGTGATTTCACTCAATTACTCAAATGAAAATATTAAATCACAAATCATGAAATGAATCACAGAGGAGGTGGCCATACTTGCTCGCCCGCGTAACAATGAGTGTTAGGTGATGAGTCAGATGTCGCAACCGGTCCAGCAGCATAGTTGGGTTATAAGTAACGAAAGGGTAATTCGACCACGCGACGTTGGTCGAGCTATTAATGCAACTGTGAACATTTTGAACTTTATATTGTCAAATAGCGACTGTGAAGCTCTGAAATCAATCGCACAACTTTGGGAACATTTACTGGCCGACACGGACCGGATGAAATCTTTTCGTCAGTCCAACCTAGAGCACTGATGATGCAAGAGCATTGGCCACCAATGAAGAAAAATCCCAAATCCTTCTTGTTCTTCATGGGCCTCTACGTAGTTTTTAACTTGACATTCATGTACAACGAGCAACCCGTGCTTGGGCGTCCAAGTCCAACGAAAAATTTTTCCACTCAAGAAAGCATTGCACAGAAGCCGTTCGTACAAGATTCATCTATGCACTGAAAGGAAAACAGCATCCCCCGCAAAATTTTAAATAACGCAAGTCGTAGATCAGGGAATCAGAGGGGGGGGGGAGTCAGAAGTCCGAGTTCGCGGAGTCCGAGCCCCCGGGAGTCCGAAGCGACGAGCCAGTAGCCGGATGTGTAGAGAGCGACATCTAGGTGAGCGCGGGCTCACCCATCTTGCGCCACTCCCGATTTTTGTGCCGTCCGTAGTAATTACTTCCGCGAGCTAATGTTTAACCTTTAGCGAGCTGCTAGCGCTTCCTGAACTACTTGCGTCTCGGATGTTGTGCCACATATCTGTCGTGTTCTCGTTGTGGGGGGAGGGGGAATGAATGTTCCAGGAAAGACGCTTCTTCCTCCCATGATTACACAAGTACTCAAGATGTTCTGATGTAAGTTACGTTTTGGGCTCCTTGTTCGATATAATCCCGACACTCTATATCAGATCGTGCCGACAGTAGTGAAGAACGCGAGTATAAAAAGGAAATGCCTCTCCACCACCCCACCAGTCGGCGGGGCATCCTCCACCCATGGGGGACACGCTGCTGAGAGCATTCTACATATTGGGTGCGCCACGAACGGTTTTTGCACTCTCCGGTTGTTTCTCTGAATTTCACTACCCAACGAAAGTGACTAAAATTTGACCACTTGACCTGGAACGCCTCAATAACATTATGGAAACAGGGGGTCATCCCCTCGCCTGAAAGCAAGGGGAATGTGTCTACATGCCTCCTTTTCTCCATTGCCATCCAACACCTCGCCTTCTTCCTCCTGCTACAAGATTATCTCATTAAAGCGTGTGGGAAGACTTAAGCTGCTTACCAATGATGAGAGGAGGGGGGGGAGCTTGATCTCTCCAAGAAAGTAACTAAACAAGCTCGTGGCCCATGGGTTACATCTGTGTTTCTACGAGACTGCCAAGAAATGGAGATGCAGCCAGTAGATGTCGCCCAATTCCACGGTCTTCGTGATGCATACCGACGGCAAGGAGTTTTTGATGTTGCGTGATGGGCGTGTTTGTTTTTCCGGCATGCTCTCGACTCAAAACCAATTTTAATACTGAACACTAGATGGACCCATTTTTGGCTGCGATTCCATCGCTATGATGATTTGTTGATATGATGATATGCACCAGCATCGAATGAAATTTGACCGCATTTCATGCCAAGATGATGATGACAGGATCACGACAAACTTGCCACTGGCCTCATTTGGGTTAAGTCGATTAAAGTTTGGCAATGATACCTTTTCCGACATGAATTCGCATGCACATCGTACCTGAAATTGAAATGACGCATTTTCCCCTCCGCTATTAAAAAAGTGTGAATCCGTTGACAGCAGTGTTCCCACCGAAAGCATCCGTCTTTTAAAGCATATATTAATTTTTTTTTATCGTCCTCGACGGATATGGCATGCCGTTGTCGCGACTCGGCTCACCTTGCAGCAGGAAATGGCCTCTTCCGGGTGAAGTGAAGATTTCAACGGCATGCCATAGATTATTTCAAAAGAAACAAACAAGGAAAAAGTCACGGAAAAGTTTAAAATCTCACCCATCTCGAATGTCTTGATTGAGAGAGGTGAAAACTCTTCCCGTGGATGATATGGCAACAGTACTGGCCTTAGGCATGTGCCACACGTGCCACATGTGCCACACCTGCCACACGTGCACAGGGCGCAGTTTCACGTGGGACGCCAAAACATGACTAGGTTTTTATGCATGAAGCAATGATGGATGTCACCCTCAGTTTTATTTCATGAAGTGGAAATGCCTTCCGTTTCGGTGTCATTCTAAACGCAAAGGATTGACTCTTCTCCCTTTCGGGGACGGGTCGGCGTTGCGTGTCTCTTTGCACAGGGCGCCGAAATAGCTAGAGCCCGGTATGGCAATTATGGTGGACCAAGTGCTAGTACAAAGTCTTCACCTGGATCACCAAGCAAATAACAGGGAAATTTGGTAATCCGTTCTTGAGATGACGCCAAAGCATGATGAATGACGTCATTGATGACGCTACGAGCAGTTTTTAAAACGCGTGAGGAAGGCGTCGAAGAGTTTGGAAGGCTCTTCCACCCGATCTCAAAGGAATGCGACAGCAACGCAAAGATCCACCAATCAGAAACGACTAATTAGTCACGTGAGCTCCGGTAGGGCATCGTGTGAATTTTCTGTCAGTCCTCAGTCGGACGGCGTATGACTCACTCTGTGCTGTTCTGAAGCTGGCGCCCAATTGATTTATCTGCCATCCCGACAAACGAGATAGCATGAACCTCTCCTCTGTGAAACGGGAGTTAATGCTCTTTCTGATATCTAGGGATGAGCTGTATGAATTTGAAGAAAAGCCATACTCGTCTGATCAGAGTAACAAATTGGGATATCCTGAAATTTGCATGCTTGTTAAATTTCCCCTCAGGTGTATATGCTGAGCCGAACATACCCTTCGAGTGGATGTCGTTTGCACATCATTTGCGTTCATATTTGTGGTAGTTGCTAACCCCCACATTTCCAGATCTGCGATGCGTGGCAAAAAGCCATTCGAAAATAAAAAAACTTGAATGTTTAGTAATACATTCACGTTCTCGTCCTCCTTATGAACGGGTAATTGAACCTCTCTGAGGTTCAGTTACACGTAATGACCATGCTTTATTACTGTGTCACTTGCAAATAAATTTCTGAATGAATGATGATGCAAAGAAACCCGTTCTTTTCCTCTTGCGTGCATGAGATTTAGACAGCATCACCACCGATCGATGGGAAACCAGTCTATCATGCCTTTAGGGCATGAGAGCCCTTCTTAGATGCCGACTTGCTTCCAGCGTCCGCATCGACCGTGCACTATCCCTTGTCCGTATGTGCAAGAAACAAAAGTGATTCAAAAATGAATTCGCCACTTTGAGGGAATAACCTTGAGCATTAACCACTGAGTTCACGGGTGGGTAAAAATGAGCCCTTCACCAAAGTATTTTTCTTTGATATGGGAATGCCACGAATGTTCTTGGAAGCAAAATTTCAGAGGTGACAGGTTCTGAATACCCCACCATGGAAGCTTACAGAAACAGAGTGACTGCAAAGATGAAAGGTAATTCATGAGAAATTTCCAGAGCGAAGAGGTGGTGAGCCACACAAGAGCCAATAAGCCAGCCCTATTAGGAGGGGGCTTGAGCTCTTTGAAGTCGCTGAAGATTTCAGGGATTTGATTTCCTTCTGTAATTGTTCTATTTGATGTTGATGTTCTATTTGATGCTGTCGCAACAAATTTTCAAAGTGATCTCTGTCTTCGCCTGCTTTTTCTTTTTGATGACTTTCCCATTCTTTTATCTTCAGTGAAAGATCGTTAAATTCTCTGTTTAATTTTGATTCTCTGTCACGGTAGTACCTTCCTCTTTCTTCCACCTCGTGTAGCTTCAGGCTCATTTCCTCTAGTTCTTTTTGTTTTTCCAATAAATGGGTCTTGGACTCATTTTGGATAGCTTCCATCGCTTGCACTAATCTCTCGTGATCTTCTTGGATGGACACAATATTTTGCAGTAGTTCTTCCCGTTCCTTTTCCAGCTTTTCGACTTTGGCTTGAACGAACTTGATGTGATCCACTGGCATGGAGCTGAAGTTCACGATTGTTTCCCAGAGTGATCCCACTTCCCTTTGAAAACATTGGATTTCGTTTCTGTCCTCTCTGTCATGGCATGCATCAACTGCATCATGGGTATACGAGGCACTGTCTTATTATTCACCATAGATGTCCAAAGCGTATTCATCACATCCTCCAAGGTCAAAGGCTCTCGACGCTTATTCCGCATGCGTTCGTTTCTTGGATTAAAATCCCAGTGTGTGAGGACCACCACCAAGTTCTTTATCAGTGTGGGGCCAAACATATCCGTCAAGATGCTAAAATATTCTGCTTCTTGCCGGTCGTATCTTGGGGACTGGGAGTTCTTCACCCAAACGAAGGCGTCCACCGAACGGGCTTCTTTCAAGTGATTCACCATTCTATTCCTTAATTCTTCGTCTCGACCCTCTGTATCCCCATGTCCGGGTGTGTCGACGATGCGAACGGGTCTCCTGGCGTCTCCTGTCCAATTGCCGTCAATGTAACTCGCATCGAGAGTGCAACTTTCTGAACTGCCGCTCGTGGAAAAGCCTCTCTCCCCATCGTCGTGGTCCAAGCCAAGGAGGACATTCCCAAGAGAAGACTTCCCGCTTCCTGTCACTCCGACTAGGACAATCGTCAATTTCCTGTCGACGATTGTCGTTGTGTCAATTGAATGGAAATTATTTGTCGCGTGGTCAAAGAGAGCAAATGAGAAACAAAGCCAGAAGATGCCGGAAACCGTAGTCACGGCGGAATGGTACATGTTCACAGTTCGAGCACCTCCCTTTTACTCTGAATTGGTGTTCACCTAGCAACTCGCGGGCAGACAGGCCCGAATGCACAAGTCTCATTTAGCTAACGGTCCTTTAAGGAGAAAACAGACCGTTTGTTAAAAGCCTCTTTATCTTGGAATGCGCAAACCTCCTTTAACCTTCCGCTAGCTAACGGTCCTTTAATGGGCGAAATCGCCTCTTGATATCACTAACTCTCCTGACTCCTGACTCCTGACCTATGGGGTTGGAAGGTCAACTAGTAAGCATCTGTGTGCATCAGTTGCTCAAAGCATATGCATACATTAATACTTCTTATGTAGCCTTTACACCAGGAAGTATTTGAGGCAGTGTAAATGCTCCTTGAAAGGAGTTATTCAAGACATTTCAAGAAAGTCACACCCTTGAAGCATTTTATTTCAAGCAAGCAAACAAACCAAAGGTATGGGGCAGGCAATCATGTCTTGATACTCCAGAAACCAGAGAAGGACAAGGAGGGGTTGATGCATCAAATGATGTCAGACATTTCAGGATTGATCTCTGGGTAATGTACGCTGATGTAAAAAAAAATAAATGCAAGCTCTGCCCAAAAATTAATTGGAATTGTTGAATGTGGACTCACTTTTTTGGACTGGTGATTTTTTTAAAGTGCTTCTTAACATCTCCCCTAAGTCCATGGCCCAGTGTATGTTGTCTTTAAATAAAATCTTGTGTAGATTGAATCTTTATAACCTTCATAAGATTGTCTTTTCCTCTCAGCAACCTATAGAATGACCTATTCAATTGCTTGCTGTTCCTGAACAAAGGAAGCTCAGAAATAACAAGAGATGCCTAACTAAAAGTCTGTCTTTTATTCATTTTGAATGTAGTTTATCTGATATTCACATTGTTTTGGGAAGTGTGGACAATATAGTTCACTCATTCAATAGCACTTACCTTTGTCACCCATTTTTTTGGGTCATTAGTCTGTTAAAGGGTAAGCATATCTCTTGTGTCTGGAACTGAAATAATGTGGTAGAATATTGTTTCCTGGCTGGTGAATTGGATGGAAAAATATTTATTCCTTGTATTTACTTTCATTTCAGTCTCAGTGATATTAGCTTCCCTTTATGAAATCCACCTTGTTAATTAAAGCAGTATTGAACACTCTTTTATGAAGATGATTTTCTTCCATGGATTCAAGATCCAAAAGAACAAAAATATGAATTATAAATAGTTAATCTTTCCCAACAGCTCAGCAGTTGCACTTGAAGAGTCCTCAGCTAAGCCAGACTTTCATGTTGAGTCTAACTTGGAAAACTGCTCTTACATTTTATCTAGTTGCGCTAACTCTATTTGGACTAAAGTCTGATATTCATATCTGTCTGATATAGGTTCAGGAAAAAAGGAAAAGCTGACCTTGAGCTACTTTTTGGATGATTCCTGCTTTCTCCTTTCATTGCTCGCAAGTTTATTCTTCAGACTCAGTGAATTTCATACTGTGGGAAAGCTCTCTCTGTTGTCTTTGATTTTGTCTTCAATGCATTAGGATTCTTGCAGGAGTCTAAACAGGACCTGAAGATCAGATGGAAATGTTCACCTTTTCTGATGCTTTTCCACAGGTTACTTTCTTTTTGGAATTTTGCATCGAGTCACTTCCCAGAGCATCTGCCTTCAAATAGTCATCTAGTTTTTTTCTTTTTTTTTTCTTGTGGTGTGGTGGAGCTGACATACTGGATTGTCTGACGAGTGAGAGGGAAACATTTCAAGAAGGATTCTTATGAATAGGATTTGATCTAGAATGACTGTGTAAGTTTAGCTGTGTGAATAGCTTGGATTGGGCTAAAAATAAATTTCCATGTTGGGAGGTGTTGAACCCCTAAAATGCACAGAATATTCAGCTAATGGTTTGCTTTGATTAGCCTGACATCCCTTGACTTGTAATTGTTTTTTTGCAAGTGGAAAATTTCTCAGCTGTTTCCGAGTGCACAAGTCAGCTGCTTCATGCTGAGACCTTCATGTTGCCCTGTTCATTCGTTACTGAATGGGCCGTCACATTTGTTTTGTTTTTGAGTAAAGTAGAAATTATTTTCTTGAGATTAAGTACAGGCACAAAATCCCAGGACAGAGACATTGTCCTGTCGTACTTTACAGTTCAGCAGCCAAGGATTGAGCCATGCTGTACCATGCAGTACAGCAGGAGTATGAACTTTGTCTTATACATTTTTTGCACTGGCTTTGTTTAATTCTAGTTTTGTTTTCATACACATTGTTCAGCTGAGTTCATACACCTGCTGTACTGCATTGTACAGGATGGGCACAAAGTCCCTTCGATATGCCAAGAATAGCTTTGTTTTTTTTTTTGTTTTGCTTTTGTAGGTGATGAAACATGTGATAACACTTTATGGGGGTTTATCAAAGGACATAAGTCAAAACAGCATTTTGACATGACAGTTGACCAACCTAAACAGCAGTCTCCACAGCTTTTTTGGAAACAACTAAATGACAAATTGGAAAGATGGGCAAAAGAACATGGCACTGCATTGAGTTATTCTGTGACAATGATGTGCTGCACTCTGATATTTTGGATCCCTAATCACATTTGATTAAATAACTTTTTTTTTTGTTTCATTCTGAAATTTTATTAACTGTTATTTTAAATTGTCATAGAAGGGACCTGTGCCCACCCTGTAAAGCATGCTGGTGTTTTGATGCATTATACAACAACAGTCTGTTAATGAGTGCAAAACTACACACTGCATCCTAAAATAAGAGGAATGGTTTCTATTCAATCCAGCATGCTGTACAGCGTATTTCTTGATGCATTGCAGAATTGCAATCCAACAAATGGACATGCTGAATTGGATTTTTCAATACAACATGCAGTTGCAGCATCCAGCATCCCGTACAGCACGAATGTGAATTCGTCCTAAGTCAGACTTTTCTGTCAGGCCTTTGTGAAGCCTTACGTCCGAAAGTTTGTCTTTGGAGAAAGAGCTGTGCAACTTGCCTTACTTTGCAGAGTAGATACAGGGAAAGTGTTTCGACAGGTTTCTTCCCAATTTCTGAGATGAGTGTCCCTTGTTCGTTTTGGTTATATTCTTGTAGCTTGTGTTATTTCCATTGATCTAACAACGCTGATGGATTTCTTCCGTTGCCTAACTTTATTTCGTGCATTTTCATCATCAGATCGAGCACACTTGGACCTGCAGTTTCGACAGAATGCAGCAAAAAAAGGAATATAAACGACTACAGGCATTGAAGCTATGCTCTGGCTTTTCCGGTGAGGACGGGAAAACGGTTCAATTACGACAGAATGCAGCAAAAAAAGGAATATAAACGACTACAGGCATTGAAGCTATGCTCTGGCTTTTCCGGTGAGGACGGGAAAACGGTTCAATTCTTGAGTCATTTCAACGAGCTTAGCAGCATTTTTTCAATTGACCTGAGGCAGTTTATCCCTTTTCAGGCAGAGGAGGTTACTGGAGGCGCCTGGATACCTACCCCGACGGGGGGAGGAATGACATGGAGCACCGATAATGGAAGCTAACGAAAATTGGAATGCCTTTGCGTCCGAGCTCTGGACTAGGAAGGAATTGATCATTCAAGGCTGGAAGAAAGAGGTCAGAATAGACTGTATGTATCTATAGCTTCCCTTCAGTGAAAACAAAGAGATTCATTTTACATTTTCAGGGCTGAAAGGAAAAGTGGTCATGCGCAAAAGTCAGAAAAAAGCAATCGTTGGTTCAGTGTTCATTAAACCTTTTTCCTTCTTTGGAAGTGGTACTCTTTGGGAATTGAGTAAAGGAATAACTGGTCTGTTAATGCATACCATTCTGACTTTTAAGAAGTCGGTCGCTGAAATATTATTTTCGTGTTTAGCTCGAAGAAGGAAATATGCAGATAGACAACTTTTCCCTTCGTCCCTTGAATTGCCTGGACGTCTGCATGTTTCTGTCCAAAATTCTCACGGTTTACTCCGAATTTAACCAGCATAGACTCACGAACACAGAAGCTCGCCTATTTCAATTTTCACCTGATTAGAGCGGCTTATATTTTACTTGAACAATATATCAAGTTGTCATAGATCTCACGAAAGAGCAAATGTTGAACATTTCTGAAACCACCTTTTCTGAATTTTTTTTTAGCAGATTAAGGATTCGCCATTTTCCGTGTCTGTAAACTAAGATTTAAAGAATGGTCGACTTTGAATCAGGAAGCTGAGTGTCAGCTCTCCAGTGGCAAGGTGACATTCTTCCGTCAAAAAAGGTGAATTCTTGATCTTCTACAAGTATTTAAAATTCGATATTATCCTTTGAATTTTAGATTTCGTTTTCTAAGTTACCTTGCTATGGTGAACACTGAATTCAATGATCACACTCTTATCCAGCCTGTAATTATTAATTCGAGGTGTATGCCGTGCAGTCTAAGATGATGCGGAGGATATTCTCTAAATCAAATATAACATTTGCAGCTCTTGGGAGCGAAATTAGAGCATTGTATCATTGAGTTCGTGCAGCTTCTTTTGCGATAAAGCTTCTCATTCAAATTACCATACAGCAGGCTAGGAAAATCCTTGCGAACCTGCGAACGAGGTTCGCGGGTACGGAGACGCGCGGGCGGGCGGGCGGCTCGCATAGTCAACTTGCATATTCTTACCGGGAAATTCCAATTTTTCGCTTCAGGTTCGTGAGAAAACATTTTTTTTTCCCTACATTGCCAAACAGTATTTCCAGGACGTTACAATGAATTTAAGCATAGGCTGTAACTTTCAATAACAGTGAAATTCACGCCCGTTTCCCGCTAGATGTGGGCACGAACAGCAATGAAACTTCTCCGTTTACCCCTATCCTTGCACACCTCACTGGCTACAACCGTATCTTGGCCCCTTTTCACACATGCTCTCCTGTTCCTCTCATTCCTGATGTCCCCCCTTTCAGTGCCTCATTCATTTGGTCCAGCCAAGTCTTTCTTGACCGACCTCTACCCTTCTGTCCATCCACGACAGCTTCACACACTCTCTTTGTCCATTGCTCGCCATTCATTCTCTCCACATGACTGAAACAACGCAACATCCCCTTACCAATCCAAGTCACCACATACTCCTTCATCCAACACTCCATCCATTCAGTAGTGCATAGGGAGGGGAGGGGGACGACAATCCGTTCCGCATTCGCTCGCCTCTCAATCTCCTGATCAATCGCGCCATCTCGTGCCAACACGCTACCCAGGTACTCAAATTCATTCATCTGTTCTACACGATTCCCATGTAATGTCACTGTACACACAGTCCTCTCATTCTCTCGCTCTAAGATCATGACCTTGGTCTTTCCCACATTTATCCGCTAACCATTTCTCCCACACACCTCATCTAGTCCATTTAGCATGTCCTGCAGTCCACGTTCGGCATCGGTGGGCAGTAACTAACGCATCGTCTGCGTTCAGCAGCACGCTCTGCTTTTCCTGACCTATCTGCATGTCCGACCTATGAATGTGAGCCTCCCGAATGCAGCTGTCCATGAGGACGTTGAGCAGCCAGGGAGACGTCACACTCCCTTACCGCCCCCTTCTCCGAAAGCCGAACCATTCATTCATCTCTCCATCCACACGCACACATGCCTCACTGTCAACATGTACTGCAGCTACTGCTGAATGCATATGTTATGCATGATTCGTGCAACTGCTTATTGCGCGCATTGCGCAACGTTTTTGCCTATTTCATGGAAAATGCAACCATTGTGCTCATTACATGGAATGAGCAATTTTCTTGCAAAATGCGTGCAATAGGAAAAAAAAACTGCCATTTGCACGCCTTAAGCAATCACCAAATTTATTTCATACGCTGTCAATTACATTGAAAACATGTGACAATTTTGTCGAAATTTCATAAGGAATTAATGACCATTTAACAATACCAACAACCAAACAATATTCAGTTGTGATTCAGGCAGGTATTACCAGAATGGCATGAGCTCTTAAATCTAATCCCTCCTTTCTTGCAAGAGCATCTTGAGGTTTGGTCTCTGGTCTTACATTGGCATTTTCTGAAGCCCTGCCTCCCACCTATTGAGATGGCAGTAACTATTTTCCAACTGCTTCTCCTCTGTGTTGATGCCTTGCATTTTTAAGATCTTCGCTTTTACCGATTCCACCGCGTTACAGATGTTGATCGTCCCATCTCTTGCTCCGATCTTGTGTTCCCGTCCTTCCTTTCCAAAACCAATCTAGTTATGTTTGGGGGATCAGTTCGGTCTCGATCAAATTCAGTGACACGAACAGTAACATTTTTTGAGATAGGTTCATCACCGCTCCATTGTAAGGGGAGCGGCGGCTGCCTGGCTGTCTTATTACGCCTGTGAGCTGTTTAAATGCCAGCTCAGCGTCCACGCGACAGCTTTGCCACAATGTGAGAGAAAACCTTGAGCCTTACAGGAGAGAAGAATGGGTACATATTATTGATTCGAAAAATTTCCTTCTCGGAACTCCCCTTGCTTATTGCGTGAAAAAAGCAAACGGAATGCGCGCAAAGGGCAATGTTTTTGCTCATTTCATGAAATACGCAATCATGCCGTTTTTTGCGCGCATTCGGCAAAAACTTGCGCAATGAGCAGTTGCACGAATCACGCATAATACATGTTTTGCATTCAGCAGCCACTCCTCATCGTACTCTGCCTACACGTCCCATAGCTTTCTCCTGACCACACTGTAATAGGCCTTTTCAAGGTTCACAAAGGCGCAATACATGCTGCGGTTGACCGCCAGGTGCTTGTCCACGATCTGCCCGAAAGGGAAAATTTGGTCTACACAGACTCTCCCAGGCATGAAGCTGGATTGCATACTCTAGATCAGTGGTTCCCAATCTTTTTTTATTTGCGGCACACATAAGGACACTTGAACTTTCCACGGCACACCTAGCCATTTACTTACTTTCAATGGGAAACATGCGCTTACTTCGCGGAACACAGCAGTTTGATACGAGCCGTGATAGTGCAACTCGTTCTTTTTCCACTGAGATATGGCGTTCCCTCTTGCTTTTTAGTTTTTTTTGGTGTAAACTCTCAAATCTCACGGCACACCTAAGCCTTACTGCTGGTGGCACACCAGTGTGCCGCGGCACACAGTTTGGGAAACACTGCTCTAGATTCTCAGATCCTTTAAGAGGGTTGTTTGAAAAGTTTTCTGTATTGATTTTTAAATGAGTTACACTCGATGAATCTGTATTAAATTTCGGTGAGCACTGGTTATATCTAATAGCATTCACTGTGCGAAGTTTGGTATAAAGTTACCAAGATATACACTCGCTGCCGGATATTGCATACAGTCCCTATGAACGCCTCCGTTGTCCAAGAATCATTCTCGAAACATCACATTCGAGTCATCATCGAGTTCCATATTCTGCTCAACAACACACCGACAGAAATCCATCAACTGATGTCAGTGGCTTTTGGCCAACACTGTCCAGCTTACCAGACGATCCGGAAGTGGTCAAAGCTCTTCCAGGAGGAGAAGACGGACCTCGAAGATGAGCCACGAAGTGGGCGACCAGTTTATGCTTCAACACCAGTAAAAAGTTCAGCAAGTCGCCGACCTCCTTCAAGAAGACCGTCGAATCACCACCAGAACAAAACTTATGAGCTGGACGTTTCACCCGATACCGCTCATCGCATCGTCACTGAAGAGCTGGGAAAGAAGAAGGTCGCAGCATAGTGGGTCTTCTTCCTCCGGTCTTCCTCTGGCGCACTCCATGGCTCGTCTTCAAGGGCTCATCGTCAGCTGGACAGTGTTGGCCAAAAGCCACATCAGTTGATGGATTTCTGTCGGTGTGTCGTTGAGCAGAACTTGGAACTCGATGATGTCTCGAATGCGATGTTTCGAGAATAATTCTTGCACGACGGAGGCGCCCATGGCGACTGTATGCAATATCCGGCAGCGAGTGTATATCTTGGTAACTTTATACCAAACTTCGCACAGTGAATGCTATTAGATATAACCAGTGCTCACCGAAATTTAATACAGATTCATCGAGTGTAACTCATTTTAAAAACCAATACAGAGAACTTTTCTGACAACCCATGTAAAAGTTGAACTTTCTGATGCACTCGATCAAGACCTTGCCAAAAACCTATTTAAGGACACTCAACGGACTGATTGCCCTGTATCTTTTTGCAGTCTTGACGGGCATCCTTTCCTTTGCAGAACGACACAATCACCATCCTACGCCAGTCATTGGGAACATCTACACTCGCAACACACTAGCAGAACAATGCATACAGCCACCGAAACACCACATCTCCTCCACACTTCAGCATCCCGTTTTTTAGGCTTTTGACTGCCTCAACGACCTACCCGTCCTGCAGTTGGCTGTCTTTGCCACTGGTACTTGCTGCAGGTCGACCTTCTTTCCGTTTTCATCAAATGCATTCTCTTCATCATTTGCACAAAGCACTTGAAGTATTCCTCCTTTCTGTCACACATTCTCTTCTGACCACTGACCAAAGCAGTTCCCAAATGTTGTCTTTGATCTCTGTGGACCATTTTTAAACCCCCCCCCCCCCCTTCTAAGTTTCCTCACCTGTTTCCAAAATAGTTTCTTGTTTCTCTGGAAGTCCTGCTGTAGTCTAACGCTTTCAATCGCTCTCACCCTCTCCTTGTTCTCTTGCACGATCTTCTTTGCGGCCGCCTTTTTCTCCTTGTACTTTCTCACCAACACTTCTTTCTTCAATGCACATCAATTATGACCTGCATGCATTCTCATGTATACCTCCTTTTTATGCCTCCTTATGCCTCCTTCGCACCATTCGCTACTTCATCCGTCCACCACCCATTCCCTTTCATTCTCCCCACCCTCGCCTCACCACGCACTTCCACCGCCCACGCAGTCTCACATTCATTCGCTCCTCTTGCA
>CAJPEV010002583.1:0-35782 GCA_905338385.1 Darwinula stevensoni
CGTGCCACCCATTTCTTCACCATCGTGAGGGAAGGGCAGTCCTCCTCTAGAGTCGCCAGCATCTCAGAGTGAATCTCCTGCGCTCGTTTCCCTTGCAGGAACAAGAACTTCATGACCACGCGCTTGTAGACGTTGCCGAAATCCGGTCTTGACGCCGTCATCATGAGTTCAAACTGCCGAAGGAAGCAAACTAACGGTCGTACCGGAGTCTCACGGCGTGTGCGCTCTAGCGATGACCTCCCCTCCCTACATTCCTCGTGGCGCGGTTTTGGCTCTCTTGTGTCTGGGTAAAGTCGCGAACTTTTCAGCACCCCCTCGTATAAGAAGTGAATAGGGGATCCGCTGTCTTGTCATGCGTTTGAGAATGCCAATGGGAAGGAAGGATATTTGCCCTTTTGGCAACTATAGATACATTCCGATTAAAGCTATAAGAAGCGACCTTAAAAGGCATTTCAGCGACATCCATACAATAATAGCGGATGTCCTCCAACTGTCCGCCGGAGACCTGCACGGGTGCACTTGTCTGAATCCGATCGGTCCGATTCGAATCGTGGTCCTACCCGACCCGAAACTCGATCGCCAGACCGAACTTTGCGGACCCCACCCGCGGATCGGGCCGACCCGCAGCCCGCTCAGTCCTCTTAGCTTCAGAAATCGGAGTTGGTCCTTTTTCTAACAGGCTTTGCTGCCACTGCTGACTCTTCCAGCAATCCCATGACGTCACGTTCGTGCTGGGCTGTTCAGTGCTCTCATGGTTCGCGACGTTCCGCTGCCAGCTACTTGCTTGAGAGCGACATCATTTAATGAACGCGTCGAGCGCTGACGGAACGAGGTATCCGTTTTGCCAGCAGCTGTAAGCGGCTGGAGAAAAAGATTCCTCTGATAGTCCATTCGCCTGCATCCAGCTGGAATCTCAATTGCCAATCGAGCTTCCGGCCTGACCCGCGGGTCGGGTTGGTCCAATAGAGATGAAACTTATCCCGGACATGGCTCAAAATCATACCTCATCCAATGCCCGGGTGTTCAAAATTCGAAGAACGTATCTCACTCGAATGCTACGAGGCAGCACTCCCTGAAAACTTGCATGCATGCAATTGCAGGTTCCATGATGACGCAACGCATCCCCTGTTATTGATCCAAAGCGTGGCAGATTGGAATTCGAACGTCATCCCTAGAATCCTCTGAGACAAAACTCTCTTTAAATTGCTGTGAAGGGAAATTGGGAAGATGGGAAGGATCTCCTCTCCTTCATCTGGTATACATGAGTACAGTGTCTCAAATGAATATTATAGAACCAAACCTGTTGAAATTTGGCATATTGGGAAATTCGGGGTTTTGGGGAAGGTGACATTAGTCGCTTAACCTCAAATACGAAGACGTGAATGTTTCACGGGTACCGGCTAGTCCTTTTTAACCTCCCTTTGATGAGCATGTTATTCTTCTGCCCTTTCGCTTTGATTAGTTGGAGCAGCTTGCTATTATCTAAAGGTTACCATCAACGATGTAAGATGACACCTCAGTCGCCAACTCAGTGAGTCGCCTGTTGAGAAACTAAGCTACACCTCTTTGATTTCTTGCAGTATCTGAGTTCTTTTCCTTCATACAGCAAAGAGAAATACATTAGAAGCCTACGATATAATTATCAGAAGATGACAGCCAGCCCGCGGAGACTTTAGGCAATACTGGCCCTAAGGAAGGAAGAAGAGGGATTCAACTCCTTAAAACAAACCTACGACACCATCTTGGGATAAGTGACCTGACACGGAAGAACACCATATTTGAAACCCATTCTTACCATATACTCTTTCCTCGAGAGGAGAAAATACCATCCGAGCACAGTCAAGAAATCTAGCCCTAGATTGGGACCCCTGGTTCAGGTGAATTTATGACATTAGGTAAAATGCAATGAGTGGAAAGTATGTCGTGTCAAAGTCAGATCTCTGATAGATTCATGCTCAAGGCAATACACTAATATGATGCAACGAATTGAGATATAATTGTACAAGTTTCATGTTGTCAGGTGGGCCTTTTCTTGATATTGAAATCATATCAGTGTATGTGTTACGTTGTTAGAATTGGAAGTAGAGTACTATTGTGCTTTGTCAATATGGTAATTGGAAAGGGTTGCATCATCCATGAAGGGTGAGAATGGCCCTCCAAAGGGATAGTATGAAGGGTGGCCTTGAAGGTTTTAGGAAAAAGGCCACCCGGAAATAAGACCCCCAGATTAGGCAAAGGCAGAAAAGCGCCATCCAGTTATGTTCAGGTCAGATCAAAGACTCATTCATTTTTGCAACATTTAGTGATATTGATGTCATGTAATTTGATCAACTTCACTGAAATGTTATTTAACATAAAACAAAGTCCAACTTCAGCCCATTCCTTAAAAATGAATATTATGGCTGGAAATTTTTTATTTTGGCCGTGTCGCAGGATGAGATGATTGCACTCTCTCTGCACTTCTTGGAATTTTTTCTCCAATAACGATTGCTCTGAGTTCATGAAGATTTTTATTTTTTATTTTATCTCCCTCATATCCACTTTCACTCCTTTTTTCCGGGGGTGGAGAGGATTAGGATTAGCTCCCCTCCTCAATCCACCACCCTGAACCGCCCATTGCCCCCACCCCCATTTCCATCCACAGTCCCTAAGTCTGTTGAAGTCCATGTTCATAACGGAACAGTCCTTCTTCCCTACATTATGAATGTAGGGATAGAATATTTCTATAGAATCGATTTAAAGAAGTGCTTTCAATCGAGAGATGTTTTTGGGGTTTTGGGGCATTCTCAATGAATGGAAACAAAAAGTCAATAATATATTAATTGAAAAATTGGTGGCAATTCATTGAATATTAAAAAGAGATAACAGTCACATAACTGCATGAATGTGTCTTAAAGTCTCCAAATGAATGTCTTTAATCATCTGATACGTATAAATATATATAAATGAGAAATTATTAAGCAATGACCTGGGTGGCTTTTTTGCATTTTCATCCCGGGTGGCTTTTTTTCCGCTTTTGTCAATTCTGGGAGTCTTTTATCCGGATGCTTCGGAGTGCTTCGTGCTCTAACATCACTATGAGGATGAATGTAGATTCCTTGTTAATTTCCCAGACCATCAATGCGAGTGTCAGCCTTGGGGCTCGCGGAGACTGTGAGCAACTTCGCGGATGGTGAAAGGTCAGCTGGGACTGAGCGGAAGTACCTGACGCCAGTGAAGTCCGTCACCGATTGCAGGGCAGTCCAGCTCCGTGTCTCAGTGAAATGAATCTCTCGGACAAACACAAACAGCTCTGAGACGATCGTTCTCTTAATAGCCAAACAATACACCCACATACGGCTGTGGGTCAAATGTTTAAACCGCCTAGGCTTTTCATGTTTCCAGTCCATGGTTGATGCTGATCTTCGACGATTGCCAATTACTGTATTTTCGGACGATCGCTCGATACAGTCTGTTGTCGAATGGCCTTTCATCGATAGTCATAACGTGTAGCAGTTTTTAGGTTGTCAGGTAACTTAATCCTCTTTAGATACCTGTGTCATTAAGAGAGTTATTCTTGGCGTTTGTGAGAATTAACGTGAGAAGTACGTGTGCAGTGTGTGTTAGCGTGTCTGAACGGGATATTGTTGGACGAGGCAAAAGGCGTCATACCGCACTTGATGTATCAGGAAAAAGGGAAAGAAGGGAAACCCATCTACGATTCCTGATGACGAGAAGACTTGCATGATTTCGCGACTACGCCGAGAGGTGGTTTCTTCACAACTTCACTCTGCTGCTGCCATGTTTGGTCAGGGAATACGACTTCCGTCAGGTTCCTGACTCCATTTCTCTTACTTCTTGCTCGGATCTCCAAGTAATCTCCCTCAACGGAGAATTTTCTTCCGCCTGGGTATACCATTCTACAAACTTTTAATCAAGTATACTGGTGCGGTTGGATCCCGAAAGCAGAGGGAATTCACAAGCTGGAGAAGACATTCAAGGAGATGCTGACGACATTCTCGGTCGACATTCTGTTGGGAAATTGGAGGATGTGTGCGGGTCTGTCTGGGTCTATCAAGTCTCACCGCCTTTGAGATCCTGGAGGCTGCGTATCTCTTCCTTAGCGCTCCTATCAACGACTTCTAATAACCCTCATATCCCTTTTATCAGAAAGACAACACATTAGCACCTGTATTGGAGTATAGAAAAACGTTACGTCTTGCTGCCAGGCACCCTCTTCTGCTGCAATTGATCCTTCATTGCACAAAATATACTAAGTGGGGAGGAAAATGCAGTTAAGTTGTGAGAAATTCCAAAAGCTCTCCGAAGAACTCAAACTCATGAAAAGCAAACAGAGGCTCATTTTGTGCTTTAAAGTAAAGCTGACATTGAAGCAACTCCTTGCCAGCAGATTTTATCAGAGCGGAGTGAAAAGTTAAGTCTTTGAAAGCATTATTTCATGTCCCTAAATATGGCATTTGAATATGAGCTTCATTCTTCTGAATGATTGAATACCGATAAAAGTTTCAGGGGCACAGGATGATGCGTAACGGAGGAAAGAGTATGATTCCTCTGATAGCACCAATTTACTTTTCCTCTTCCTTTAAGACAGGGGTGTCAAACTCAAATCGGTCAGCGGGCCGCATTCCTTCCCCTGCAGATGCCTCCGGGCCACACTCATAATTTTTCACTGAAATTTGTTCTGACTGTCAATCCAAGTAGAAATTTCAAGAACAGACGGCGGACCGGATGAATCACCTCCGCGGGCCGTATGTTGGACACCCCTGCTTTAAGCCACTTCCGCAATTAGCGGAAATGTGGAAGTGGCTAAAAGAAAAAAGGCACGTTAACGTGTCATTTTTTTAATGTTAGGCTGTGAGACCACGAAGAAACGATATCTCCTGAGATGATGGGGGGAGGGGGAAGGTCTTTGCATGCATCAGGTCGCACATCGTCTTCGTTCTGAATGTGACCACTGTGCGGCTGGCATATCTGGTTTCAGACGGTCAACCACGAACGACAACGAGATTCGGGGCTACCATCACATCACCACGGAGAGGGAAGGGGTACTTGAGAATTCAATCTATTCGTGCTTGTCCCCATTCTGAAACAGATAATCCAGTACCGCACAGCAGCCACATTCATGCCGAGACGATTTGCACACTGCTGCATGCATAGATCTGCCTCCATAATCCCATCAAACCGACATCGACCAAACAGATTAATTTAGCGGCATTTTGCATTCAATAATGACGTCAAATCAAAGGGGCTTAAAGGAATGAGTAGAGGAACTGGTGCCGTCAGTGAAGCTACCCTCTTTCACCATGACTCCAGCCGATCCTCGGCAGGTTATTTTTGTATAGTCTCATTCTATGAACTTGGAAATGTAGTTCCCTTCTGATTGACGCTATTAGGATATGATCCCACATTACACGCGTAAATTCCTGGATGCTGCTTTAAGACGATTATTAAAGACCCTCTACCCTCACCCTCATTATATAAGGGCGTTTAACGAACTTACGATCAAACGAACTTGCTAAGGAATTCAGTAAATAATTTTGTAGATGAAATTGTAATTCATTTCATGTTACACTGCTGGGAGTTTATGTACCGAACGTAATCGTTATCGTTCAACTCCATCTAGATGTTGCAATTTCAATGGTAGCCAGGGTAGTACTCGACCCATCGTGGAGACGTACAAGGTGGGAAAGCTGAACTACTAGTATACCATCAGTACTGTATAGTTCTACTTTGAATCTTGTTGGGAGTTCCCCCTGATCTGTCACAAAAATGTGAGAACAAACTGAAACTGGATGAGGGTGGAAATCACGATGCTTATCTGGCTGTGGATTTGCAGGGAAGGGACGGGATTTATTGAATATTTTGCAGCCTGAAACCGACAGAAATAGAAATAAGGAAGGGGCAGGTGAAGTGGCGGGTGAAGTGAAAGGGGACCGTCCGCTTCAGGGCCTTAGAGCATTCCCCACCAGGAAAAGTGATTGGCAGCACAGCCAGAGCATCTCCGATGAATAGCCTCATCGTGGAATTCCCATTTCCTGATAGTTTACATTCGTCTGGGCTCCATTGATTCTTGGGGACCCAGTCTCCAGCAATATGATAAAGATGACAAATGATCTTCCATCCGAATTTAAACTGCATGCAGCGCATATCCGAACTCAAGTCTTGACAATAAATTTTTATATTCTTTGGTATAAGAATAATTTTAGAAAAGGAGAAGGAGCAAAAATTCATCATGAATATCCTTCAGAAATCAGTCTTCATCGAGACTTGCTTCGAGTACAAGGGCATAGGCGGCACTTGGCTTTGGGCCTTGGCTGAATCTGCTCACTCGTGAATGAGAGAAAGACTTGCTCGAGGCTCGTTTCCCCGACTAGAGAATCTTCGATCAATTTCTCGAATCTAGTCTTCATCTCGCTCACAGTTGAAAAGAGCTGCGCCCAAGTCACATCCCCCCTTGGGACTCGGAAGTTCAGCAGTCCCTGAAAAAAGAAGTCACATCACAATTCAACTTCTTTATGTCGCATTAAGGAAAGATTGCTTTCGAGCAGCATATATTTACATGGTGAGCAAGACCTTATGTGAGATTTAATAAATTTTAATTAACACTTTTAATCAACACATTAACCTGGGCATTTAAAAGAGGCTCTACACTTCTGAACCTTATGGATAACCATTAAAAAAAAAGTATTTTGATTCAAGGAATGTTTTTGAATCTGGAAAAAAGTCATGTAACTTCTTTCTCTCTGTCCTGACAAAAAAAGGACCCAACTACTTGCTGGTGCTGTCAGCATCCCGACTTTGCCTCCATTCAATTATGTATGGATCCAAACAGCTGAGACTTAGCCCTCAATGTGTTGAAACTCTCCGGACCGGTAAAGAAAAAATGCCCTTATAGAGTTCACAACTTACATCATTACGTTGTTGTATGCTTGACGTAACTGTTGACGAGTACAGGTTCCTCTTTGCCTTCAAGGCTTAGAGTAATAAGCTTCATCCGCGCATGGAAAAAAGATGACACCTCCAAACTTACCAGATATTTGTCTTGGAGAGAGGATCCAGGAATGGTCTGAGTTATGAAGGCCTCGAGTGTTGCGATATCCTCTTCTGACGCGGACATCTTAGTCTTCACCTTGATGGAGTACCCTTGACAGAATTTGTCCTTGAGATACTGCGGGTTACCCAGGCATCTGAATCGGCCGTTCACCATGATCCCGAGTCGGTGACACAGTGACTCGCATTCCTCCATGCTGTCAGTACAGTTTCATCCTCATTAATGTCCAGAGACGTCAATGAAGGCAGATGAGTAACTTTTCGAAACACCGATGGTAATGGGTTTCCGCTCAACTACTCAATACAAAAGTCGCGATAATGGAAGGAAAATTACTTATTCAGATAAGCATTTTTTCTTCAATCATCGGGACTTCTTTTAATCTGCATTGTTTTCCGCTTTGAAAGCCCTTCTTACTCTCTGCTGCTCAACAAAAACGAACTGGACACGCGAAATTCTAAGCAATGTTATGAATGGAGAAAAAAACTGACGAAGTCATTGCTTCTTCAATCACCCATCCTTCATTGTGAGTTACTCGAGTTGGAAAAGCAAGTGCTTCTGATTTTAATAGTAGTTTCTCAAATAAAAAGTATTTTGCAGGGTGAAAAATTTTTCGAAATTGAAAACAACAGTGAAAGACCTCGTAGCTCCCCCCAGTACCTGTGGGAAGTGAGGACTATGCTCTGTCCATTGTTGGTGCAGTCGATGAGAGCCTGCCAGATGTTGCGCCTGGAAACAGGGTCCACGCCAGAGGTCGGCTCGTCCAGAAACAGCAGCGTCGGTTCCCCTACCATTGCTATTGCCGTGCTCAATTTCCTCTTGTTTCCTCCGCTGTACGTCCCACAGTACTTGTCCTTGTACTCCGTCAATCCTATCCAGATATCCCACAAATTTATCAAAATTCAAATTAGAGTTTCTCGAATCAGTGATACTGAGTCACTTCGCCCTTACGTTAAAGTCCTAAAGGAATATATAGGAATCCTACAAGTTCTTCAAGTTTAAAAACCCTTTAGAACTATAGGATTCCTATTGAACCTTTTCATAAGGGCGGGGTCTCATAGCTTTCTTCTAGGAAATGATCGCATCTTATTTTAGTTTTAGTTTTTTTTTTAACTAGCCGAAGTGTAGTGCATACCGAGTTTGTCAATGAGAGTGTTGACATGTGTTCCCATGACGGATTTTGGAATGCCTCGAAGTCGGGCATACATCAATAGAGTCTCCTTCCCAGTCATCAGATCCACCAGAGCATCGAATTGAGGACAGTAACCGACGTGGAATAGATACTGCAAGCAAGACATCGCGATTGAGAGAAGATGCCGACCGAGTGAGAAATACTTAGCCTAATTGGATGAGTGGGAAATGGAACCTTGCTGCGTTGTTTCTCGAGGTCGTATCCGAGGATGTAGGAGGCGCCTGAAGTCATGAGTTCGGCTCCGGTCATCATCTTGAACGTCGTCGTCTTCCCTGCTCCATTCACGCCCAATAGGCCAAAACATTCCCCGTGGTGGACTCCGATGTTCATATGATCCACGGCAACAAAGGTTTTGAAAGTTTTCCTCAGTCCTACCGCCAGCAGGGCATCCTTATCCGATTCTCCTATATTCAACGAAGTGGAATTCATGTTCGAGTTGTACAGGGTGAGCATAAAGTTTGCGTTGTTTCAGTCTACCATAGGAAGTGATGTCAGAGTCAATTAAAACGGGATAGACCAGATTTTCTATCGAGTTCACAGATCTGAGAAATCGAAATGAAATCCATGGGAAAATTTTCACCCACCCACATCCCCATTCGATGCCTTCGACCCCTTTTGCAGAACATCTCATGCATCGCAATACCAGAAGATGGAGCACGGCCACAATATCTCACAGGGTTTTAACATAATTAGCTCATACAACAGATGCATTAAATCAGTTCCAATTCCGAATATCCGGTTCTACATCCGGAATGAGATCCCTGTGTACCAACAGCTTGGAGGCAGGCTGGTTTTATATCGGTATTAGATTCCGCAATCCGACCAATTCTTTTTGAATTAACTGTAACTCTTCATCGAATTCTCTCTTGCATGATGCACATTTGCTGTCCAATGCCTATGGTTCTTATTCTCCATATCTAAACTAACACTATGATTGAAATGAAGTCGCATAAAAGAGAATATGTGAAGGACATAGTCTCAAGAAGGCTTCATAGAAATGCTGAAGATTATGCTGAAGACACTCCCATTTCCTGGGAATGGCTTACAGACTTTCGCCCAGGAGAGTCAAGGGATTTTTTGTGAAGTAATGCAGTAGCATCCATACGTTCTTTTCAATTTCATTTCGATTTCTCTCTGTGGATATGTGCAGGGAAATAATCTCGTCCATTCCTTTTTTATTTTTATAAAATGAAACTTTGTTGCAATATGCATTGGTCTGTGGAATGGGTCGTGAACTGAACTAAAGTCTTAATTACAGTCGAACTCAGTCATAACGGCCTCGGTTACTAAGAGACCTCGTTTGTAGAGGCGAATAATGCATGGTCCCGCCCTCGTGTCGATAAGATGCATGCATTTATGCTTCGCTTACAGTAAGATCGGTTATTGCGATACTCTCGTTCGTATGGAAGTGTGGTAAAGTTCGCAATTCGTCATCACACTCTGCAATGACTAGAAATCCTATCGTTGAGAACATGGACCATCGAAAACCCCCAGCGTCCTTTTTTTCTAGAATCCGCTTTCCCGGAGGGTTTCGTGCGTGCAATGCACACTGAAGGAAGGACTGAAGGAAGGTGAGGGAGGAAACATGTTAAGTCATCTCAAAGTCTTAATTCTAATCTTAAGTTGCGATTCAAAATAAAGCAGTAGTCCGTCATGAGCGTGGAATTTTAAATTCATTTGTTTCCATAACTTGGAAAATTTTTAGAATTCGGTTAAGTAAATAAATAAATGCTACTACTCTTTTAGAGAAACTTAGTCATTAACGACGATTTTCTGCATGGCTTTTCAAATGATGTTTTGATCGAGTTCGACGGTACACCTGTATTTTGGAAGACGCAGAACCCCTTCATTACCTGGCTCTTTAAAAATTTTTGTCATCTACGGCAATTTCGTCATGCTGATCTGAACGTTTGTTATAGGAAGGAGATAAAACCTCTTCGGAGAAGGTCCGTGATCCGCTCTTCCTCACGGAAGACGTCCTCGTCCACTTGAACGTTCTCGTAAGGATTCGTCGCTTTGTATGAGAAGAGTCGAGCCCAGAATCGCTGCAGGTAGCGTTTCTCGAGAAGAACGAGGAAGACGAGCCAGAAGACACCTGCGTAGCTCAACATAGTGAGGGGCTGACCGATGTTCACCCCATCCCACCTGATGTAGGTCTCGGGCTCGAAGCAGCCCCCCCGGCTGACGCAGTCATCTGTTTAGTCAAATTATTTATCGCTTAGCACTTTAGAACAAGAATTATTCTGTACGCCAGGAGCCAATAGAAGTCATAATTAGCTTATTTTCTCCTACAACCAGCTCCTGCTTGGGAGACCGTAATACGAACCAGACAAATAATTTATAGATTTTGTGTCGTTCGGACATGTAATGTTAGAATTAATTTTCGGGCTGTCAAATAGGCAGACAAATAGACAGGAATCTACATGCCATTATGGGCAAAAGTTTCCCGAATCATCTGAAACAAGTTCAACAGATCATATGCTTTGTATTGGAAAGGGAACGAAACTCGAAGAGAATTCAGGCTCCAATGAAGTGCAAAGTCGAAATGATAGAGTTTTGAGGTGAGAAAACAGTACCGACCACAGCAAATTCCGATGGCGGCAGAGTCGCCCGTCACATTCCCTGAGCACACCATTTCCTTTACATCGGCGTCTATGAGTTCGCATCGTTGGTTCTTGTAGGCCAGATCTATGAGGCTGAAGATGCCATATTCAATGCCGAAAGGTGGGAATAGGCCCACGAACCACTTGAGGATCTCAGACACATCCATCAATTCCTGATCTCCGCTCGCTTCGAACAGTACAATTACCGGCAAGAACAGGATCCCTGACGGAAATGCGACCGGAAGAGTGTGAATATCAAATGAATCTCCTCAGAATAAGGGAGAAAGTGCGGCGTGCAGACCGAAGAAGATGTTGACGAGGGCATGGATGGCGAAAGCCGTCCCGCTGCTCTTGAAGCGGAAACTGAACACGTAGGCAAAAGGAAGAGCGGCGAAGCCGTACGCCAGCAGCAGACAAAACAGGGAACCTGGTCACGTCCAAAATGAAATATTATTTCATACCAGTTATTTCTTAATCCCTCCTTCATGGTGATTCAAATGGACTGGAATTCGTATTCTGAATGAATTTTCGATGGGCTTTGCGGAAGTCGAGTAAGAGACCTAAACTTTTCGCCCGTTTGGGTCTCTTAGAATGATCTTTGGGGTAGTCTGTCACGCGGAATAATACCAAGGTGATTTGAATAAGTATAGACCAATCGGCTACAGTTGCGATGAGGGTTTTGCACCAGTAGTTTTCACTTGCCGGCTTGTGAATGCGTATAATGCGTTAGGTTAACGTTTAGTCCCTGCCCCTTCCGCGAACAACTTGACAAGTAGGTTAAGAAGCCTTCTTGAACAAAAGTGGGATTCGTTTGAAATGGTGACCCGGCGGAAGGAGACTCCAAGCTTTTCTGGCACGGCGGTCCGAGGAAGCATCCAAAAACTTCCCACTTCACTATATGGCGTTCCTATTGATACGGGTTTTTGCATCTCTCTTGGGAATGAAAGAGCGACTTCATCAGCTCAAAAGGATTTGGCACCTCTTTTGTTGGATTTATGATTCAAGAAATCGACAAGGAATCTGTATTCAGTAGAGGAAGTTACGGTCTCAGGCCATGAGACATTTACGTTTGAAAATCAAACGGACGTTAATCCCTCAGAGGGCCTTTATAAAGAGAAATTTATAAGGAGAAAAGGGATATAGAGAAGTGTCGTGTTCCGTTAAGCCATGCTACGACAGCTTCCTCTTGTCGTGCGAGGGCTGCATGTATCGATTATCGAAGTCCTGGGGTAAAGTACGCAGTGATGAACCGGTTCCCAGTGATGAGCCACAGCGCATAAAAATACCAAAAGCTAAACTTCCATAGCACGCATGCCCCTGTCGTGATATAGGCTAGCAACATGCAAGCATATATGTCACTTCAGAGGTGTTCATGCTACACATGCTTAGTTCTCGGAATTTTCCTGCGCCGTGGCCCATCACAATACAGGCCCTTAACAGGCCCATCATTGAGTATTTTACCCTACCAATGAAATCTGCTCGTGTGGAGCGATGAAATACGTAAGCCTACCGAGACATCCGTAATTATTTGCGAAGATGCCGTTGGTGTTGATTGCGCCCAAGATCCCAATGATGATAGCTGAAACGATGAGGAAGACGACACCATCTCCGACTAAGTGGCTGAGCCAGTACAACCCCGGCCGGACCTGCAACCGTTCCGTTTCCTCTTTCCCATTACTTTTCGCCGATTCGCAGCCGTCACGGAAGAAAAAGCATCGGATTGGAAACAGACCCCGGTCATGAGTTGGAGCTGTTTGGCAGCCGATCCGTTTTCCTCGGTGGGGAAGACGACGAAGGAGCAGGCGAGGAGGAAGAGTCCCAGTCCCATGCAGTTGGCGTACGAGAAGGACGACCCGAAATTCGACAACATCCCAGGCTGCGTGAAACTGTCGATCACCTTCGCCTGCACGAAATCACCACCAGCTCCAGAATCATCTCTGCGAAATCCGTTCTTATCTTTGGTATGAAATTGTGAATTCCCCTGACCAACTTGCTCATAGGGAGAGGCTGATTGGAGGCGAGGATGGAATGGTCTGACCCAAGGTAGTACTTAGCCAGGGCGTCACTCATGTGATTCACGGCGATTCCACTGCTGTGATACGGGATCGTCTGATAGTAGGCTGTGAAATTGGTATTCACACCTTCTTCGGTCAAGGACCCACCGATTACGTAGCGGACTCGGTACTTAGATTCGTCTTCTTTCCCGATTCCCAGCAAGTAACCGTCGAAATTCTCTTCGCTTGAATTCTATCCGGAATGATCAGCAGGAGTCATTACAAGTAACACATTGAATCCCACGACAGCACTATACTGATAGCATTGAGTTTGCTCAAGGATCACGAATGAAACTGAGAGAAGAACTTCGCTTATGGTTATGAAGAAAATTTTACTTGATGGTCAGAAACGTAATCCCATATGCTTCTACAAAATTTTCTTTGGATCAATGAGAAACAGTCGCAAAATTTGTTTTGTAAGTAAGGTATCGCCTCGAAAATTCCAAGAGGATATATTTTTCTCTATCATCATGACGCAGTTCACGCCAACATCATGTTATTTCGCATTAAACTAATTGAGAGGAATGTCTGTAGGGAGGCTGATGAAGCATCACCTCAGGTGTGCTGGAATCTGGTAGTCCACTGAGGAAGTGGTCCATGAGTTTTCCGTGAAGACTCGACCAATTTTCATATGGGACGTAGTTCTTTCCATATACGTCAACATTCATCTTCAGCTCGAACGGCTGCTGAGCTCCTACCGTCGAGGCTTGGTCGAGGTAAAGAGCTCCAACGACCAGGGCCAGGGGTATGATGGCCTGTACTCGTACGTGAGACGAGCAGAAAAGATCTCGTGTTTATGGAGAGACGACACGACAAAAATCAAAGCCTAGGCACTGCATGGGTAGGCAAATGTCTGCTTACCTGGCTGATGAGCAGTTTCCACTTTCTAGAGAGGTAAAGAAACTTTTTGATAAGAAGGGCCCAAAACTGCAGCAAGAGGAGGGAAGCGTTGCTCTTCTTCCCTTCCATTCCCATAAGCACTATCAGAGGGAGGAAAAAAAGTTACCTTCGAGAAATAATCAAATAATAAATGTTCTTCAAAGCAATTTCATGTATCTACGAGGTATGTATACCTCATCCAATGAAAGGAATGAGCTGTTCACAGCAAGTTTCACTTCCAGTTCATAGAATGTTACAGAATATGATCGAGAAGGAAACGTTCTCACTTGATGTACTAGCATGAGGTGTATTGGTGATATTGGCGCTTGCTCGATTCTTCAAGTCAACCTCTTCGGCATCTGCTCCTTCTCCAACCCTGAGAGGGAAATCGTATTTTATCAGCCTCCTTCATTCCATACCCGATGGTCGCCGAATGGGAGATGGGAACCTGAGGAAGACTTCTTCGAGAGTGGTAGCGGAGATGCCGAAGCTTCGAATGCCGAACTCAGTCTTGGCTGAGTCCAGGGCTCCAAGGATCGAAGGGAAAGCTCCCACGCTGGAAGAAGGCAACATGAAGCTCGCTTCGCTTCCTGCACTGCTCTTTAGCGTCGCTTCCGGGCAGGATTTTTGCAAGAGGGATAGAAGTTCCGCCTCAGCGAAGTTCAACGTCTTCGTCACCGTCAACGTATAACCCGTCCCTGCATCCAGAAATACATAGTACAATTAAAATAATTGCATGTTTTTCCTTTAATTTATGGAGAAAGACGATGGAGAATATGAAAACATCATCACGGCCACTCGTGATGTCATTTCTAGGGCCTTGGGTTAGGAAGACAAGGGCTGAAAAGGGCTCCCTCTTACTTCAGCGAAGTGCTGCTTTCTACGAGTGTCCTTGAGTGAGGGTTCTATCAAAAAAATTTTTTCAGCGAGCTTGCCTATAACTCAATTCATTTCAGACTCAATAATAAAGGTGAATCGATGGAAATGATTCGATGAAATCGTCAGCATGGCGCCAGCAGCAAAATAAGTACATAATGAAACAAAATATAATATCAACACTTTCTTGAGCTAGCCCAGGGAGCCACATTTGGGAAACCAGTCATCAGTAGGGGAGGGCATGAATGGGAACTGGGAGGCATCCCCCCCCCCGCCAACTTACTCTTAAAAGAAAAAGGGGGGGGGGGTCTGGCTAATTCAATGGATGCAAATATGCATTCTCATCATCTTTCAATTCACTTTTTTTGCAATTTAGAAAAAAAATTATTCGAGATAGTTTTTCGAAATAGAGAATACCGTATTGCCGCTTGAGGAACATGGAGGATCCGACGCATTGAAGTTGACCATGGGCCATGATGGCGATGCGATCGCCCAGCACATCCGCTTCCTCCATGAAGTGGGTCGTCAAGAGAATCGTTCGATTTCGTTTTTCGTCCTGCAAAGTGGAAACGAACGATTCGGCTGGAATTCCATGCAATGAAGTCGATGGCATTGATTAGGAAAAGGCCGTGATCTACCTGGAGGATATTCCAGACGATTCGGCGGGCTTCGGGGTCCAGTCCTGACGATGGCTCGTCCAGAATCACCACCTTCGTAATCATACAGATGGAGAAACGGTAAACTACTTCTAGCTTTACGTTGCATCACTTAGTTTAATGGTAATCTCTGAGGGTCGTACATAATGATAAGCCTACCTTCCTTTTCCAAAAATCTCTCTTTTCACAACTACGCCATGCAACCAAGTAGAATACTTTGTAGCTCATTAACTCTCCGTTTCACTCATGGTATGGGATGCAAATCGGCGTATAGAACCAATAATATATTAGGCGATACTCCATGACATGTCACGAGGGAATGTGTAGCAATATAGGAAGATTACTCGTGCTTGTTTCTTCATTCGAGGGAATTTCAACACTTCATAGCTTCATGAGCTTAACGCGTAGCATTGGAATGTGGTATATAGCCATTTTCTCCTCTTTTTCCCGACGACACATCTCAGAAAAACCTACTTGAGGGGATGAAGTCCACAGACGTGGTGGCATTTCGATGAGTGTGATTATCCACATAAGACACATTCTTACTCTAACAAATTCACGTTGCAATATGGAAGTGTAGAGACAAAGTGCATGAATTTTGAAGTGGGGAACTCTAAAAAGTCAGCATGATCGTCATTCATCGGCTGCTCCATCACCCCTTTCTCATCAAAGGAAAAATTGCAGAAATGACAAGTAATGTCTGTGTGTAGTGAGAATAAAATAAAGTCGCTTTCGCATCCTTGCAGACTCTAACTTCGCAAGTAGAGGGTTTAGAGGAGGTTCATTTTTAATGTCTCCTTGCCTGAGTCACCTATTTTATTGTATAGTCACGATATTCTGCTCGATATCGTTACGACGCCGCGGAAAATCCTTGTGTAACCAACTCATGTGATGTAGGGCGATACTTGGTCCTATCTAATCGGGAACTATGCGGATGAGAAAAAAGCCTGACCTTCGTCTTGCCGATGAGGGCGATGATGAGGGAAAGCTTTCTCTTCATCCCTCCGGATAGACCTCGAGACTGGAGATCCAGGGGTAACATCATGAGCGCGGCGTATCTTTGCCCGAATTCCATGGATTCCTTCCTCGTTAGCCCTTTCAGCTGCACAGAACGCAATCTGGGAGTGAATCACGGGATACCGACCGGGAGAGGCCAGCAGACGATGGACGAACGCGAAACGAACCTGACCGAAGAGCAAGATGTGTTCCCGGACGGTGAGTTCGGGGAAAAGCATGCTGTGCTGCGGACACAATCCCAGACTGTCCCGGACCTTGTCCATGCTGTGACGGATGTCGTAGCCGTTAACGAACGCCGTGCCCCCCGTCGTCGAATACATTCCTACATTGAATAGAGCTTCTGGTCAATGCATGTGTAGTAAATCGCAGGCGATGCAGGTGAAACATCTGGGGGGAATAGACTGCCTCAGCTGCATTCCAAGTAGCACGAGAACATTCAGAAAAATGCTAAATTTGTATACAAAGAGCTTTGGAACGTTTGTTGTGAATGGATGAGAAGCTTTATTGAGCTCAAAGTGGTATTTGATCACCAACATCTTAGTCCTACTAAAGCAGTCATTTGACCCAAGATTGCAATTCCACTTCGTGAATCAAAAAGCTTACGTCAGCACAGCACAAATAACAATCAATGGCATCATCCTACTTGCTATGCCTGACAGCTAGGTGCCATGGGCAGCTAAAGCAGCATTTGAAGTTGAAAACAGTTTCTATGCAACTTGCATGAGGCAGCGGGCAGGCCATGTGGCAGTTAAGTCATTGCACCTTGGATCGACTCTCTTGGGAAAGCTTATGACCATGATAAGATATTCATTGTCACAAATATCATTGTGTGACCGTGCCTTCTAACTCCTTATCACACAAAAGCAGGAAGGAGTGAAAATATTCACAAAGCCACAGCCAGAGAGACCATTATTATCCCTACTACTATAACTAATACCACTACAATTATTAAGACAAAAAAATTTGCCGTTGTGCATGCAATGGGAGAAAGTTCACGATCACGTGTGCTCCATGACCCTCATACAAGGTCACTCATACAAGGTATGGAGAGAATAAAGTGAATATGCTCTAATATCTTACTTGGGTTTGTGGAATCGTTCTACATAAATAATAGTTTCTACAGCAATACACGGTATAGGGACATAGCAGCGTTTAATTGCATAATTGCCCACTCCTACCTCGGATCGGATCTGCAGTCTCGACTACGGAACAATACGATGGCTACAGGACTATCATTGTAAATGCAGTGTTATATTATAGCTTCAGTGGTCTTTAACTATGGTGCTTGCATGCGTGACTGTAAATGGAGCTGCATTTAATGTTATTCAATATGTCCTGTTATTCAATCTTCAGTGAAAAACAACGCAACTGAAGCTTCCTATTATACGAAACTACGACACGATGAAGAGAATGGAAGGGTTAGGAATAAGTTTCGAATAGCGAGCGATGGGGTTGGTGCAGGCTAGGATGGAAAGTCTCTTCTGTCCCTTTTGAACTTTCATTGGAGAGCCTCGACGAAAGTTCCAAAATCAAAGGTTTCTAATCATCCTGCCTTTCCCTTTGCTAAGACCACCCATTAAACATAGCGAATGAATCTACATTTCATACCCGTGATGATAGACATGGTGGTGGTCTTGCCGGCACCGTTGTGACCCAAAAGGACTGTGATATCCCCCTCGCAGGCAGATAGTGACAGGTCATCCACGGCCACCTTGGGGCCTTTATTCGTCTGAAAAACCTTCCTCAAGTTTGTGATCTCGATTCCGGCCTTTCGATTTCGGGGATCCTCTTCGAAGAACCGGCTCTTTCGACGCGATGAACGTCGTCTCTCCAACTCTTCCATGTCACTCTTGGATTTCTTCGTCGGGCACCAAAACGACGGCTACACGCGGGGAGAAAGGTAGGAAAGAAGTTGTCTTGAAGGAATATCATCAAGTCTTGCCTCTGAGTAATCAGGTCCTTTTCGGAACCTCCTTTTTGAGTGTTGGAAAAGCTCACAAGAAATAAAGAACATAGTATCATACATTGGTAGACTGGTGATTTTGACCACGGCTTAAACCCCTCTCACAACCAGCGAAAATTCACACTCCGGTTACCAGAAGGCAACCAGTGCATTTCGTTCAATGGAAGTGTCGATGCTACGAAACAGAAACCAGCAGCCCACTGGGAAATTCCGAAAAAAAAAGTTACTGACAGATAATACGTTTTCTCAGGCAGAAAAATATCCATGGGTTGTTAAGACGAATAGCTCATTTCGACATAAGAAGAAATAAAGACGCTTTCTGCAAGAAACATTCTGCTATCTGTAAAATAATCGTGTCCCTTTTTCCCCGATAAAGAAATTAACCACATCCAACAAATGAACATCCAAAGAAGTCGCACATAATTTCTGAGTAAATGTAATTTCTGTCTGTAATTATTTTTCGAAGTTTCTTAAGTTCTTGTAATAACGTTTACTTTTTACTTATTCCGGAAAACAGTTCCTTATTGAGTAATATCGTGTAATTAATTAAGTTTTGAAATAGAGCTCCTTAAGTTTTATCTCACCATGTATAGCGCTCAAAAGTATTGCTCATCTAATTTGTCATTCTCTCCAGTTACAGTCCAAAGACCTCTAAAATCTTAACGTGGAAGCAGAAGGCAAAAAGTTACATTAGCACTTGAGTACCACTTGGCACCAAGTTGTAAGTCGGTGGAGCAGGAGTGATGCCTTGAGGAACTTTTACAGAATAATTGATTACTATATCAGATGGTGCAGTATATGAGACACCAATGGAGAAAGACCTGAACTCCCCACAAAAAAAGCGGCGAGGGGATAACCCTGTAAACTTGTAATTTAGTGCATGACAGCCTTAGAATAAGTACATGTGGTGCCTTAGATTAAGTACGTGTGGTGGATCATTTCCTGCTAGAATGCCCTTTTTTTCAGCACTTCAATTTCTTCGTTAATTGGGAGTTAACCCCCCCCCCCTCCCCCATTATCGATATCTTTCCTTTGATTTTTTTCTCTCATGAGACTCACTTTGAGAAAGAAGTATAATGGCTCGGCCAAGCCATATTTTCCCGGTCTGACGGTGTCCATGTATCCAGTAAGAAGGAGATAGAGGACGGTATCGATCAACAGTATGAATAAGACGAATCCCATGGACATCTTGTCAGCGACGAATGGCCGATCGTAAAGGTTCTGCCAGGTCACCCCGTCTCCTACAAAAACAAATCTCTTCCTGTAGACCGGACACAAAGTATCTCCATTTTGAATTTTTTTCCTTCCCGAAGGAATCAAGGTGCGACTGAAAGAAAACCCTTCAGAACCTGAAATACTGAAGGTTCTTATATAAATGGAGAGTAAAGTGATTTCCGGGACATTCATAGCTCATTCCACCTTAAGCTAAACTGATGCCACCAGCAAAAATCCCTGCAAGCATTGAAGAATCCAGGACCTCTTCCATTAAAATCGTCGAAATTAAATATAAGCAAATTGCTCACTTTCAGCCCTGCATCTGAATGAGACAATTACCAGCGAAGCTTTATTGAGAGGTAGGAAATTGTACTTCAGTCTCCATCACAGAGATCTACCTTTCTTCATCCTGAATTATCTGCATAGGAGAATGTAAAATCTGAAGCATCGGTGAAGTGAGGCAGTCCTAAAGACCTTTCCCTGCACGCTTCTGTCTTTGGTTGCTTCACAAAAATGGTCTCGGGAGACTGAAAAAGTTGCAGGAGATTATTATGATGAAGAGGCAGGAGCTCAGAATGTCCTAAGCCAGGGGTGTCCGGTTGGCGGGCCGCATTTCTAACATTGCAGGTATCTGAGGGCCGCACCCATAATTTTCACCGAAATTTGTGCCGACAGTCAATCCTAGCGGAAGTTTCTTGAACAGACGGCGGGCCGGATGAACCACGTCCGCGGGCAAGATCCGGCCCGCGGGCCGTACGTTTGATACCCTTGTCCTATGCGATTCGCCTCAAAAGGATAGACGATTTATTCAATGAAACATGAAGTGTGGATGGAAGCTAAATACCTCATTTGACAGAGGAACAAAAAGTTATTCATATGGTATGTAAAGTCTGCAATAACTTTATTTAAGGTGTTGAATTGATGACTTTCTGAAGTCTCTAGTTTATTCTGAAAAAAAAAACTTTTTAAGCACGACTTCACCACAACGTTGAAGATGCCTTGAAGATGATCACCATCAGTTCCCTGAATAAGGATATCGCAAAATTCATTTTCCATATTCGAGTAGTTATCAAAATGAACGGTGGACGCGTCGAGCATCGAGCATAATAATAATTTATCCTTACTCTGCCAATTGAGGGATTTTGTTTACTGCCAAGCTTCATACTTCGTTTCAAACTTTGTCTTTACTTGGGTAGGGAATTGTTTGGGACGCTCTGTGGAGTTACCTCTTCCTTCGAGGAAGCTGATGATGCGAATGCCAAAGACGAGGGCCATGTTGGGAAGGAGGCTGAGAGCAACGGCAGAGGCTGGTGTCACCGTCGTCTGAGACTCTTCCGAGCTCGTCCAAAGACCCATGCTGAACGTAGGTGCCATGTATGAGACCAGCATCAAGATCATCGCCAACGGGATCGTCAGCAACACTGCATTCATCCGTTCATTTCCTTCATTGTCTCATTTCCATCATCTCATCCAGAGAACACAAATACGCAATTTCCTTTCGAATATTTCGCGTTTTTAAAATAATTTCTCCTCTTCAAAATTCTTCAACGGTTTCAAGGATCATATTCATCCGCAATGACAGCGCCATCTCCGAAAATTACTCATTCTAGCCAATGGGATCTGCATTAATTCTTAAATCTTTAATTTTTTGCATTTCATCTGTGCCGAGCGACCGCTGACGTCATGAAATTCGCCATAATTTATCTAAAAATATTCCCTAAATCCATCTGGTCCGGTTTTTCAACTTGGAATATCCCAGTCGGAGCAATGGGAAAAAAAACCTTGGAAGCTTTCCCTGGTTGGAAGCTGCTTCCCCAGCAGTAATTCCTATCATAATACATTGGAGTTGTCGAACATATGCATTGGAAACCGAACGTGACACATTCCCAAGCAGAATTCGAAGACGTGTTGGCACAATTCATCCCTTGCACGGAGAATAAAATGAACTATCCTATGGTATAAAAGCATCATTCGATTAATGAAGCGTAGTACCGGTGCAATAGGAATCTCCTCATTTCCGTGAGATGTCTTTCAAATTATATTTAATATTGATATTTCAAATGATATAATGATATGACCCATGTCCTCCGGCGCATTTAGAATCCTTTTAAAAGCACTCTGTGAAAGAAGATTTACTTTATAGACGTTGCGAGGTACATGATGATCTTGTCGCAAATGAGTTCCACAAAATAAATTATACTGAACCTTCAATATTGTGCAAGTACCAAGACGCAATCGATTAGAAATGAATGAGTGCCGGTTCTCACATCTCTGGAAGAAGGTGGTAATGAGATAGCAGAATCCGAGAAAAGCGAAGCCGTAGAGGAGGAGGAGAAGGAAGACGAGAGATCCATCGGATTGGCTCAGGACTCCTCCAACGCTGAGGAACATGGTCCCGATGAACGAAATGAGGATGACGGAAAAGCCTCCATTCACGAAATGAGTGAGCCAGTACAGGCTCCGTGGCATCCCCATCATCTTCATCAGCTCCTATTTCGTACGGACACCCATATAACTCGCGAGTAACAGACCGAAGCAGACCTTCCTTTTTTTAAATACTGTACTATTTTCCTCTTACTATAACAGGCATTCTTAAAATCTTGTTAGCCAACACCTCATTTCACGCCTTCGCATTCGTTCACAGGGCATTCTACTGAAGAGAGCCCGAAGTGCTCGAACACCCTACGAAGTAAGCCAGTAAATTTAAAGACATCCTTGAAAACTTTCTCATTCGCTTCAGTTCTGTGCTGACCGATCTTTTCCATTGATTCGATCCACGAATTGTTATTTTTATTGTTATTTTATTTTTCTCCGTCAAATTCCATCGATATTGAGTTGAGTTTGAGAGTTGAGATCGAAAGTAGGAGTAATGGCTTTCAGTTAGAATGATGGAGCACAAAGGAAGCTGAAGAACATCGAGTCTCAACAGGTGTAGTCTATCCGGTCCAGCATTGCCACACTTTTAATCCTCAAATGAGTCGTTAAATGCCATCCATCTTCCTCTCCCCCTGAGGGGAGAGGGTGATTTCCCTTTGACCCCTCCGCCAGACACTGGCGCGACGCTTCTGAGGGGAGGGGGGGCATTACATATGTATGGTTTTAGAAATCTTGATAAGATGCCTGACGAGTGCCAGGAACACCTAGGTCTGCCACTGATAGCCTCGAGCCCCTTTCCGACATTTTGACAGGCTGACAACGCAAAATTAATGATCTACCGTAAAATAGGCAATACCGGCGTGGGAAAGTTGGACCGGATAAACTATAAGAAGATATTCATGGGACCACCGCTGGAGTTGAGGGTTCAAATGAACGCCTCGCGTATTAATGTTCCCACTTTCCGACCCGTTTCTTGCCACTCTTTTGCTCGTTTGCACGCCTAGAGGATCCAGAAAGCAGGATGGGAGGGACTTACCTTGATTCCAGATTGTTTCTCACGGACAACGCTGAGATGCTGAACGGGGATGATGAAGAGGTAGCCGAACACGGTGAACATGGGGATCATGATGCCGAAGATGAAGGAAACCAGGCCCGCATAATTCTTTTCGTGTTCCGGGTATGGCATCCGTCGAACCTTGACCTATTTTAAAATGATAAAATGAAGGCGAGCTCCAGATGGTACGCGCTTCGAGCAGAGACAGTTCGTGTCAAACGAGCATTGTAATTAAATAATAAAACGAGAAGTCATAAAAGTACAGTTATGAAGGTAAATGAATAATGAAGCTACTTCAGAGATGAAAAAATTAAATGGGTGTAATTTTAATTTGAAATGAGAAAGACTATCGGATATGGTATAATCTGATGGAAAGATGGTATTCAGCCTCTCGTCAGTTTGGAGTGGAAGAGCCAGATGGATGGGGGTGAAAATGTCCACCTGCATCCACCAGGTCTCAGCGGCAAGTGGATGACGAAGAGATAGGAGGTGGAATTGGAATCAGGTGATCGTCCCACTCGGTGGGAATCCACCTGGGAATTCCTTCAAAAAGAATTTGGAATCAGGTGGATGTCTCTCCAGGGTAGCTTTACGACCAGGTGGACATCTCTCCAGAAAGTGGATTTCCGCCTAGAGGGACGATCACCTTATTCCAAATCCACCTGAGGGGGAGGGGGACGATTTGTTTGTGAGAGCGGCCTCTTCCGTAACGGAAAAGGCTCGCAAGGAAACACAAGGAATTAGAAAGTACCATTTCTTTCTTACCATAAAGTCTTTGAAGAGCGGTTCGTTCTCATTATGATCATTGTTCATGACTCGGATCCAGGCACTGTTTACGAGCAGTTGTAGAGGGATGAATGAACCACGGTACATATCTGCAAAGAACAAGTCGCAACCACAGTACAGAAAAGGTTTTAAAAAATTTGTCCCCTTCTTTCCATTTGTGAGCATTACATCCGTTAATTCTGACATTTCGGTGCATTTTGTGCTTAGGAAAGAAAGACGCTGCTGTGCAATCGTAGACTTATTTTGATTGCCCGAAAGGGAACAGAATCGAGGGAACAGACATCGAGCGTTCCAAGAAAAATGTTCCCAACTTTACATGCCAAATGACTGCGGTTGGGTAGTAACGCGATACAAGTAACGCGTTACTGTAAGAATTTGAAAAATTTAGGAACGGGTGACAACGGGAGTCCCATCTCGCGATGTAGAACGAATTACGGTTTCGTTCTTTTTTCGTCAGGTTAGTGAAGGCTCTCGTTGCTAATGAAAAATGAGGACAATAAAGTTTCTGTTCTTGTCTCTGTTCCTTCCACTTATTCCTTCTCTCAGTCTGGATTATCCGGTAATAGAATAGTACGTATCCACATAAGGATTACAGTCTACTTTTTCAATTTTTGGCCTCGTCGCTTATGTCGAGTGATCCAAATTTCAGGAAATTGGTTGTGCCACCAACTTAACCGTAAAAATGCCAATTAAAAAAAAATCGTTTGTATCGTCACGTTTTCCTCGTCCCAGCATTCATCGTTTCTATTTCCCTTTTCAATACATCAATTATATCCAGTTTTCCGACGCAGCATTCCCTTTAATGAAATGATCCCCACCTCTATCCTCCGTCGAGTTCGGTACATCAATAGCTTCGTCACGCGATTTTTTACGTATTCTGTGCAACAGGGTCCTCTCACGAAGCATCCAAACTCGTGCAAACCTTGCGATGTCTTTGGAAACATTAAGCGGCGCATTTTTGCGAGGATCGGGGAGGGGCTTCTCGATTCCGTCATTGAGATAGAAGTAGGAGAGTGGAGGAAACCATATAAACGATGCCGACTTTTCTGTCATGCAACCAGCATCCCTGAACCTGAGCTCGTACGACTCTATTGGTTTTACTTCTTAATACTGACAAATTGAGTGACGAAAAATACCATTCAAAGACTATTCCTGATCCGATTGAAAATTTCCTCTAACTTATGCCGCCAGCAATCATACCTGATGGTCGGAAAACTTGGACATCGATCGAAAGCAATAGGATGGTAGATATTTCCTCTTACCGTCGTGCTCTAAGAATCCCGGGATGGGGGCAGGATCGAAGAGGAATGATGTGATAGGACTGAATTTCTCGATCCGGATTTTATAGCGAAAGTTTTTCTCGTCCGTTCCGACAAACACGACTGCACCTGCGATGTCCACGCGTCGGTCCGGGTCCTGAAACTCGTTCACCTCCACGAACGTCAGCAGATCCTCCTCCGTCAGAAAATCCCGGATACGATCTATATAGATAGGAGAGGAAAAATGCGGACATCAATATCGCTTCAGAGGGAATCGACTGGATGGTGAAAAGGTGTCTCGGCAAAACTAGTATTCCATATGCTGGGCAGAAAATGGATATGAAGGAAGGAAGAGAATGGATATGAAGGCGGCCCATGAATCTGATGACCATTGGAGTCTCCAGCAGATGGTATACTGTAGATTCAGTCGTTTACATACGGTGATGAGTAAATTCGTATTAAAAATGAAATGCGAAACACGTCCTCACTCGAATCCTGTTTATATGAAACTGTTGCACTCAGACGGTCATTTATTGAGTTGATGGAAAGTTGATACACTTTGTTAGATGCTTGGATTTGGAATATCTCGTGTTAGTACGATTCTCGAACGGATTCTCGGATGTCGTGAATCAGGCGAAGGAGAAGGTTTCCTGTCTTACACAGGGTGGGATAGTGAAACTGGGAGTTGACCTGGCCTTCCCTTCTTAATGATTGAGGTAGATAAGGCTTTTTCAGTCATGAAAATGAGGCGTGGAAAGTCGCCCCTGTGTACTTTCACCCCAACAGTGTGTAAATCGAATATTAAATCGCACCTTGTAATTCTTGTCAATCGGAATTCTGGGGCGAAAGTGGAAGTAATCTTATCGAGTGGTTGCTTTCCGAACATAAGTGGCATTTATGAGTTCGTCGCGATACAAGTATTCTCTTGACGATACGATACGGAACTTACCGCATCGACACGTCGGGGAAGGAACCCGAGAAATCGAGTTCGTGACGCAAATCGTCGAGAACACAGAGTGATCCTTGAAATTCCCACAATTATGACCTCCTCGTGTAACGGGAATCAGAGGTTTAATTCCTAAAGTGATAGCCTTTTCGTGTTAATTGTTCTGCCGGATACGAGGGATATTACGAGCATGACACCTCCATCTCCCCGTTTGGAAAGGAACGACACGCCCTCCCATCACCAAGAAAGCGGAAATTTCCATCGCAGCCCACACCGAACGGACTCGACGGCAGCTTACAAGGAGTGTTTGCAAACAAAGGGGGTGAGCACATGACGTGCAGTGTCGGGTGACAAGACCCATGCATGCGCGGTCTCGAATCGCACCGTCCGCTCCTGTTTCAATTAATCCCCAGAGAGTTCGGATCGGAATATCTTGTCCACGTTCTGGCCGTGTTCTCATCACCGACGAGACCGATGCCAGGGAAGATCTTTCAACGGTTTAAATGTTTACTATAAGTACCGGTCGAATTCGGTTCGACGTACTAGCCACTCGGCCCAACAATTCGTATAAGACAAACAGGCCTGCTCGTCCTCGATACCTCTCCCGACTCGTTTTTATTTGGATATGAAAAAGTAGATTTATGGATATAGCCTGAATGTTTTAGGAATTATTTTTTTTTGTCAGGAACGGTGACGGATCAAAGGACGAAGATAAGAATCACGAAAGTGAAGGTTGAAAATTGAGAGTTCAAAATGATATGGGCATATTTAACCTATATAAGTCTAACTTCCAATCCCCAATTTCCGGATCCCTACATGAAGGGGGGAGGGGGGATCTTGTCATCCCCTCCCCCTCTTGCTCTTTAACACGTTGACCACCACGGCAATGCCGGCCTATTGATTTTCCCATTCAGTGAGTGCACCGGTGCGCCTCGTGGCGGTCAACCTATTAAACTATGCATCATGAACGTACGATGTCTTCGAAGCATATTTCTCGAGGGCAAAGGTGCGACATTTCGGGCAGGTTGATCCGTTTACCTTCAGGGTAAAATTGAAAGCATCGAAAAGAAGGACCTTAACTCTTTAATGTATGACGTAGTAGATGTGCTACATACCAAATAACAATTTTAAGAATGCGTAGGTAGCGAGCTCCTGAGGTAAATCGGTTCGTAGCAGATGTGCAACAGTCCGGTCCTTTAACCCAGCAACCATGTGGTCGCTAGGTGCCATACACCCCTGGTGGCATGCAAATTGGACCAAAAAAGAAGCAAATGGCTTCGTCTGGTGACAGACTGACTTTTTGGTGCAATCATTTTAAACTACGCTAATCAAGGGTCCAAGTTCATCTGTATTTTTACATTTTCTTTTGCCTCGAGGTATGTACGAGTGTCGACGGACCGACCGAACTCTCGAGCGTCAATGCAGCGGTGTCTTCCACTTTCGACCCCGTAGACTTTCGCCCTCGAGACTTAATTGAGAGATAGTTGCTAAATTTTCCCTTTCATCTCATCTCGATAAACGGGGGCGAGAGAGCACAGGGGCGACATCGTTGATTTCGTGATTGATAACCACGTTTGCCTCAACTTTTTAAAAGGGGAGGTAAGGTCAACTCCCAGTTTCACTTTCCCACCCTGTATTAGATGGATACCGAAAATGACACGGATTGGATAGAAACTATAGTCTCTCGTGGATTCAGAAACCATTGTTATCTTGTGAAACTATCATATGATGACGGTGTAAAATACACAAATTAGGTCATACAGCTGAAAAAAATTGCATATGAACGAACTGCTTCGAATGGAACGGATATGAGCCCAAATGACACCACTTGATGCAGGGCGCTGGCATATTATTTTTAAAGATTAATTTCGCTTGTCCGAAATAGATAAATAGATTCTGGAGACGCTGTATCCCAGCCTCCCAGTTCCTGTATTTCTTTTTGGCACTCCCAGTCTCCAGCACGACCAGCCGCGATTCTACCTTCTAAACCAGTGGTGAGCAACCCGCGAGGCTTTGCCAACTTATTTTTTTTCCCCTGTCATATGCCATCCGGAGTAGAGCGCACGTGCGCTCAAGGATTTCGTTACCCACTGCAGGAGAAACGGAAGCAAGAAGTAAAACATAACTATATTTCCCCCACATCTACAAACATTCCCTCAATCTCTTCTTAGTCAGTGTATCACTGCTCTCTGAGCAACTGGCTTGCTTGATATTTTGCTCAATAAAAGATGAGATAATTTTCACATGTAGCACATTGTTAGCAGCTACATGGTTTACTAAGCCAGGCATAGGATTATATTGGTATTCAGCCTGTAATTCAGTAAATAAAAAAAATACAAACATGTAAATACATGCGGCCCGCTGGGAACCTAAAAGGTTCACTTGCGGCCCGAAGTCTAGAAAGGTTGCTCATCACTGATCTAAACGAAAGCCACGAGTTCAAAGATTTTTAAGTGGCTCTTCTAGTAATATATCAGCATCCATCTGACTCAGGGAGAGATAGCCTAGACCTTGCCTCTCATTTTTAAGGGTTGAGGCAGATATGGGTATCAACCATAAAAATCAATATCGCCCCTGTGCACTTTCGCCCCAACCGTGTGTGGGTCAAAGATTGAAGTCACATCTTGTGATTCTTGTCGATTGGAACGCGGGGCGAGATTCCACTGGGCGAAAGTGAATGTAACCAATGCAGTGTGGGTTTGAAAGATGAAAATGCTGTTTGTAGCAAATGAGTAACAATAACATTTTCGGGCCTACTGCTTACAATTTTGAGGGAGAAAAAATGTTCCTACTTTTCCCGTGTTCTAGGACCTAAGTGAAACCTACAAGATTTTTCTCGCCAAAAAAATCATGGATTAAAGGGGGAAGGCCGATGCACACTGATTGCGAAGTGCTGCAGCGCTGCCGCACTGCGACCGTCTGCGAAGTTCCAAGTCGTTTCTTGTCTGCGACCGTGTGCGAAACATCTCCCACACTGGTTGCAGAGGTCCCAAGCGAAATCCTACGCGGCTGTGTACAATTTGAGAGCTAGCGCTGCGACACTTGCTTTTTTGAGGCCCCAGAGGGAAAAAGCCCTCGATAGTGGTAGGTACGTTATGTACTTGGATCCCGTCATCAGATGAAAGAATTCGCGACTCTAGTAGAAAATGTTTCTCGTATCACCGCAGACAAGGAGTGTTTTCTCCCACGTCCATAAGAACGTCTCCTGAGCTTCATCAAGACCCTTTATGATCTGCTGGAAAGGAGGTAGAACACAAACTCTAGACCATGCACTTCCCCGCGAAAATGGTGGCAGTGACATCGAGTTGGGTAAATGCACACTCCATACAAATATTCTATATATCTCAAATGCGTAAAGATCATACAGCTCTCTCCGAAAGGAGGGGATGACTCAGGTTTTTGCATTCGAAGAACAAGAACAAGCGCTTCTCGACTAAAAAAAAAATAATAAAAATAACAATTCGTGGATCGAATCAATGGAAAATAATCAGGAATATAATCGATATCGAGACCTTTCCTGGATATTTATTTCCTGTAGCTATCTATGTATCTCGCCTGTGGAGATTCAACAGTGGTGATTGGCATCATCATCTGTCGCCGAAGCCATTCCACCAAAAGAGCCGACAAATTTATCGTCTGGGGATTCCTTAACTTGCAGTCGATGGCTACGCAGCACGAACCACTGCTTGGATGTGACAGGAAATGATTCGTCCGACTCCGTTGAGAAGTGCACTGCGACCGACAGCGAAGGCCCCGCGTATCTTCGAAAAGATCGATTGCAAGGAACTGTGACGGTCGTAGTGGCCGCAACGCAGCTCTTCCTAGTCAGTGTGCACGGCCCCTCGTCCGCAATTCGACTCGAGTCGCCTTCACGTATCACAGCAGTTGGCTCATCGAGTGGCTGGGACGCAGTCGGCAAGGTGGAAACGAATCCAGGAATTCTCCCGACCGAGTGCCTTCGAATGCTTTGCTCGGACCGGGAAGACTCTTTACCGTCCTCGATATCAAGATGTCCCATCGTTCCCCTAATGCAGGGATGGGGAACGATACATTTAGTAATGTTCCCATCGAAGTGGTACGTCCGATACCGAAGCGATTCCACCACGACGGCAAGGAAACGTACGGCACCATTTTTGACGAAGGTCATGCTATAACAGTCCGCATGCTTCTGTCATCCTTGGTGCTCTGAGAGCCCGCGCATCCATGCTAGCGACGTCAGACAGGTAAGCCTCGTACGAAATACTCATGAGTCACTGAGCCAGCCGTGACACTATCATCGGAGGGGGGGGGGGACGAAAATCGATCGCGGGTCTTCTCGTAACGATCAGATATTCCCTCCTCGTAGAAATGCATCGAGAAACCGATCGAGAAATGCTGCTTTTCATAATGTCCTCTTCACCTTTCCAACCGCGTCAAACTTTCGGTTTTTTAACGAGGGCAAGCTACCGGCCGAAAAAAATCTCGGATTCTTAAGAGGAAAATTGCGAAACGGGACATGGAATGATGGAATTCTCGAAAATGACGGGAAATCCTGACTTTTCACGATAAAAAACGGAAAATCCTCTTCTTAAACCAAACAACCGATTTCGTCTATGAACAGGGGAAAAGTTGAGAGTAAGGAGGATCAGAATTTACTGGAAGATGAGAGAAAGCCCATGTATTTCTCTTGCATAGAGTGATTTCCAGATTTTTCTCGGAAAAGCATGACTACGTGGGAAAGGAGGGAACGTTTCCGCTTTCGTGCCGGAACCTCCCTTCCAGCACTTTGAGCGACAACGTAGTTGCCTATGCCTTACGAGGAATGTGAAATTATTTTTTTAAACAGCGTATACAATATAGAGAGCTTTTTAGCATTTTTAGCTCGCACCCTGTAGCTTTTGCATTTCACATATGAGAAGCAAGGGATCGAGATATGGCATATATGGATATGACACATAAGGGATATGACACGAGGGAGGCGAAAAAGTTGCAAGAATTTTCTCAGTACAAGAGCATCTTCTTATTTGTTTCCTAAATGCGATGATGAGCATGTGGTTGCCTCACCACGGCATTCCGGTTCAAATTATGCCACCTGAGATTTCTTATAGCGGTAACATAGGGTAAGCACCCCGGTTTCTGGCCGGTCTCCAGTTGCCGTCAGTGTCAGTGAGGCTTAAATCCAGCATAATTAGTTAATCTGGCCGTTTTCAAGCATTCTATCAACATCTTCCCGTACGAGGACCTATTACTTGTGTTTCCCGGCGTGCGCACAGGGTGTTCACTTCCTATGGAAGGACGTATCAGCGTGACCAAAAACTGGGCTCTTTACCCTATTTCCTTTCGATTTTTTTTTTGCGAGCGGTTCGATGAGGCATATTCTGCGATTTCATTGTGTAATTTCTTGGTTTTCGGGATTTCCCAAAGTTGGAATCTCGAGCAATATCTTGCAAGGCCTCAATCATGTTTTGGAGAAGTGTTCTGGTGAACAAATGGGGAGATGCTACGTTACTGTCGAAAGTCTTTGACCTCCTCCAAGAAATTCAAAGTTGCTGTGGAAAATAAATTTTAGGGGATGGAACGATCTTCACGAAGATCATTCCATCCCATACCGAGATACTTCTTACGGAAGAGCTTCGGAATTCTAACTAGTGGAGACACTGACCGCTGCCCCAGGTATTGCGGAGAGATTCGACGATGTCCTTGTGAAGGGAGGATTTGTTGGGGGCGAGAAGGATCACGGATCTCGTCCGGTTATAGAAGGCGCTGAGGAGATCGCTTTCGCTCTCAGGTTTAAAGATCGCCGGGGGTGACATGTCCCCCTCGCTCCCGCTCGGCAGAAGTTGCGTCTTCATCCAGAAGATGCTGGCGAAGAGGAGGATCGGGATGAGGAACTCGAACACCGTCAACACCGGGTGTCTCTTTCGCAGCAACAGATTCTTCCAGATGAGGAGGAGGAACTTCTTCGCGATCCCGGCCATTTTCCAAGGCCGAACGAACGATCAACTGAAACAAAGGATTCCGGTCGATGGTTCTCGTCCATTCTATTCGTCTCGTTACGAATCGAAAAAGAGAAGTATTCGAGGTGTGACACGCCCTTCGCATTCGAGTCCACATTTCGATATGGAATGACGCAGTGTCATCGATGGAAACCTCATGAAACCGCGACATTCTAGAAATTAAATGCTCTCTCCGAAACTTAAGTTTTTCGTCGAAGGGAACACATGTTCCGATATCTAATAATTAAAATTGTATAATAGCTCGAGGAATCTGGGACGGATCGGGGAACATTGAATCGGGTTTAAAATGCTTACAATGAAGGAATGATGCTTGCGATGGAGGATCGATGAGCCTGTCGGTGGACGCACCTGACTTTCACTGCAGAGAGGTAACCCGGAGACGGAACGAGAAAGGCACTGATCCCGGAGTCGAACACGACAATGGATACAACGGATGGAAATGAGTCAGAACCCCATGAGAGTTTTCATGATGGCGATAGCCACGCATTCGCAGAGCAATGACGCAAGCGCGGAATAGCTTTATTTACGATTCTCCCCTACAGTCTACTAAAACCGCTCCAGCCAGGGTCGTTACCATGACAACCGATAACAACGCTCACGTGCGCCGTCTGATTCATTCCTATCTATCGGACGATCGGAAAAACCCAATCTCCGGTACTGCTTTTATGGAGGGGACGATGCCATCGTCTTACCGATTTACGTTCGTCGACTGTTAATGATTCCATCCCAGGTTAGAAGAGTAGAAAAATGTTGGGCTACATCCCAGCGGGGGGTGGGGAGAGAGAGAGCCAATGACGTCACTGGTATACACTCTCCTCGGCTGACCGATAAAATCTCCTTTTCCTAGTCTATTTCTCCTGTTAAAAATGTCACATTGGTTAGTTTTTTTTTCTAGTCAGATTGCCTTGCTCTTTCCACCTCCATTCTATAGCCCTTGAACGATTGCATCTCTAGAGTGTAGCGCTGCCAGGTTCGTAGCATTCGCAGATGCCAGTCCTATGTGCAGTCGCCGCCCCCAAGAACATCTGATGATTTTTGGAGCCGGCAGAGAGAAACGTTCGTTTCGTCGTTTCAAAGGATCCTGGGTTGTGAATGATCTAAGTGATGCGGTGGAAACGCGCGAAAAACGAAATTTCTGAAGTAGACTGAGGGAGGTATCCCAAAACAACCCTTTTGGGTCGATTGTCATCTTTCGCCCAGATGACCCAATCGAAATTCCAAGTCAACCATCGAGTATCCCGAATATCTGTAAGAACGCGGCTGTTCACATGGATTCTCTCCATTAATTCTGAGTTGCTCAGCAAGGGCAAGAAAGTGAGGAAGAAATGAAAGTCTTTCGTTGAAGTTTGTGAGAAGGAATATCTTCATGGTATTCATGAAAACCACGTGATTTGCCATGACCATGACAAACTTTGCTCCCTTACTCTGATACAGCAACACAGAACGAGGAAGTCTGACAATGAACGCTTATTTTCATTGCCATTTAAAAGGGCAAATGACACATGTTAACAATTTCAGTAAATAATAATATATTCTCACTGCAGTCGCATCCCCTTCAAACTTTTCAGTACGGAATCCTCTCCGCCTCTTTTCCATTCGAAGCTTTCCCTTCCTCAATTTAAGGGATATTTTTTTAATGAGCGATTGCTTACGAAATGTGGACATCATGCTTCAAGTAGTATCATTACATCGGAATGGCGAGAAAGGAGCAGTCGGGGCTGGTGTATACCAGTGACGTCATTTGCCCTAGGGTTAGAACCGCCATTATTCGGGGCTTCGCTTTCGACCCAACCTTATCTACACTTCTAACCTGGATTCCATCTCTGTCGGGCGTGACGCACGTATCGAAAGAGCGGCGGAGGGATGCAGCTAGGACTTTTCATAGCAGTCAGTTTTGCTGAGAAGAGAGGATGTGCGGGAAGGTAGGTCTTTAGGGGGGTCGTGCTAACCCATTCAGATATACGAGTCTTAGAAGTCCTTTGGCTTTTTTGCCATACCTTGTTTATTGAAAGTCAGATGAAATTATGCGGATGTTAATTGAACATGAGTGGTGGCATACGAGTGTCCTAGTATGGGCATATAACGCCCACTGCATTCTGCAATTGAAATGACATTTTAACAATGGATGTACAGTGTGATAAAAAAAAATTTAAAAAGAAGTCAGTTGAGAAGTGAGAGAAACAAAAAACAACTTTGTCTAAAGTCTTTGTTTTTGCTTGGCAGGTGCTGACCGAATGCGCAAAACGGAAACGCATACCAATCAAGCTGACACCAGAACAACGAGCTCAACTCGTTGTTCTCGTGTCAGCATGGTTGGTATGCGTTTCCGTTTAGCGTATTCGGTCAGCACCTGCCAAGCAAAGATTTTAGGCCAAGTTGCTTTTTCTCATTTGTCAACTGTCTTTTGTGTCCCACTGTACTTCCATTTTCGGTCTACAGTAAAACTTGGGATACCCGAAATCCGGACATCCAAAACGGTTTTCCGAAACACATTTTCTTTTCTTAGGCCTAAGAAAAAAAAAACCCTAACTTTAAAATGTCGGTTCTGCGACTGTCCACTGCTGGTTTTCTGCAATTTGCCTGCAATAAAATCTACCCTGTCAAACTTAGGATCGAAAGAGGGCTCACCATTTTACTTTCCTTTTCTTTCCTTCCCTTCTCTGAATCCGTAATATCCGTCGGTTGATGCGGTGCTTTGGCGCTGTACAACCTGGAAGTAGCATCTAATACTCGGTAACTACGAAGACAGGCAGAAATCCCCACACATGCAAACATTTTTCTATCCTATACTCCCTTTCCCCCCGTATTACTTCGGATATACGAGATTTTACTATACTTCCTCATACGGTTATGCTCCTTGGTGGGAACCTTTAGGCTAATGAGTCGATGGGAGCCCGATTGGAAATACTTCTCCGAAAACTACCTTCTCTCGATCGTCTCTTTGCGAGGAGACGATCGAGTCTCCCCGTGGGGATAACACTTCTAAATTATGTATCTTATACGTTACCTTGGGTGGTTTGCTTAAGGAAATACTCCTGTTCCTCCTCTTTCAGAGCGTGACATAGCCTGCCCACGATAAGTCCCCGTACTCTTCACTGTCAAGTGTTTGTGGAGTGAGCTTCCTAATTGAAGCATCCTTCCCCATTCCTCCAGACCAGAATTGCCTGAAGTCTCCCTGGACTGCCTCAACTCGCATCGAGGAATTCCGATGTCTTCCTCTGTGATAGTCGGGAAACATGGAATATCGTACGAAAAGTACCAGCGACACATTCCAGCGGCATCATCGAGTGACTCGTCGCGATGTAGGCGCCATCTCACAACGATTACGAAAACCTAATTTCTTGGAGTAACTACCAGATGGCTTGCCCTATCCCAAGCTGCATAGAAACATCGAGCGTGCGACGATATGGAGTGAAAAACGTGGAGGAGGATGTCGGGATGTCACGATACGCTCACTCCTCGACGAAGAGTCTTCCCCCTTCATTCATGACTCAGCCACCAGGGAAAAGATTCCATGACGGTATCTGTTTCAATTCGTAGGAGTACCTTCATCGTCGTCATTGGAGACGTGCTTGGCTCGTGAGCTTTCTAACTTTTTTTTTTCCCGAGTTAAGGTCGGCTATACCTACGAGTAGATATCATCTTCATTTCATGTTCTCTTTGGACATTTTAATCAACTAAAAATTATACTTTTTCTGAAAATTACAGCCTGTGGGAATTATTGCTTGTTACCTGTGAAACTGTCCCATAACGTTCAAATTGGAAACACTGTAGGAATTTTGAAGAGCCATATTTGGGATCAATAAAATCTGGTGCGTCCCGTCATTCCCCCCCCCCCCCCCCCCCCCCCCCCCCCCCCCCC
>CAJPEV010002584.1:15501-42172 GCA_905338385.1 Darwinula stevensoni
AGCCCTATCCGCCTCCCCCCTTATGGTAAAACCTATCTTGGTGTCGTCGGCAAATTTACTTATCTTACCCTCTACGCCGAGATCCAAATCGTTTATGTAGACCAAAAACAGAAGCGGTCCAAGGACCGAGCCTTGAGGGACACCGCTTGCGACTCCGACCTTCTCCGACGCTTCCCCATTTATCATCACCCGTTGCTCTCGTCCTGCCAACCAGCTACCGATCCACTCACTCGTCCTACCCTGGATCCTCGGGCTCAGTCTACACCTCTGGGTCTCCTTCCTTGCTACCGATCGGCTTCACTTTCGTGCAACCGTTCACGCTTTACTTTCCCATTTTTATGAGTTCCTCCGTAATTATGGATCCCTTCCGCTATAAACGCCGAAGGACGTTTCTGGAAACGGATGTCAACGCACAAAAATGAGTTAAAAAAAAAACATTTAAAAATAGTTGCGTTGACGACACCATGACTTGCATATTTGAACAAAGAGGAATTCTGAATACATCGTCTGGAGGCGAAGAGGATCCACGTTCGATATAAACGCTTCAATGTGCCATGTTTACCTGGTAATAGTCTGCTCGGGGAGGAACAATTAACCGTGGTTTGCCCGAAAACAGTTCAGGCAGCAGAAAAGATTACTGTAATGAATTTACTTGCCCAATTATGTTACAAGACTTTGTATTCTGCTATTAAACTTTTCAAGTTGTAGAAATAAAATTTATAGTAAAATAAATTTACCTTTTCGGGATCGAATTTTCGGTTTAAAAAAAGACACGGAAGGGGTTAAATGAGGTCCTTCAAACGTTGGACAACATACTGAGAAGCCAGCTACATTAATAGTCATATCTGAGTTCTTCATCTATCCTCTAACAGTTTTATTTCGTCATTTCCAGCGACTTCCTCCCAGAAGTTGACCATTTCTTCATCTTTGCTGCTGTGACCTGATTAGAGGATAGTTTCAGACTCCCATTCGTTTATAAATAGCTCCCGAATTGTTTTAATTCCCGTTTCATTCCGGTCCGTAAGTTTTAACGTCTTTCATTCCGATTCCCAGATTGCCTGAATCCCGCCTTCGTCGCACCCAAAGGTTTCACCATCAATTTCCAAGCCGTCGTTCCATAGAGAAACAGGGCATTGCCTGCTCCCCATCCTGTTCTACAACCTTCAATGCACGTGTCCGTGCTTTTATCTTTTTTTTCAATCTGGAGCAAGACAGTCCGAGCGTTTCAGGCACTCAGGAATCCCGTTGCCCTGTGGCGTAACCAGGGTTGCTCCAAAGGGTTGGCTAAGAGGAAAAGATGGGAGCGGGGAGGAGAGGGATATTTAAAAGGCCTCTGCTCAGGTCACGTGACGACAGCTCCGTTTTCATCGTCTGCCTTTTTTCGCCCTAGTCTTGCTCTGCTCAGCATGGGGGGTTCATGATGGACTGTGCCCGATCTCTCGTAGGCGTACTTATACTTGGGCCAAATTTGCAAACGAAAAGCAAGAGGCCCATCAAGAGCAACAACTTGTAAACTCCCTCAGCTTGACTAGTCAGTCGTAATGTTACGCTGGATCGTGCAGTCCTTAACAGCGGCGGATGCGAGGGATCGCGCGTCGTCCAACTGCGCAAACAACGCAACAAGTGCTTCGAGAGTAGATCAAGATCGGCTCCAAGTGGTCAAGCTGAACGTGGCTGAGAAGACCCTTCTTCTTGCCTTCACTCCTAACAAGCGCTTTTCTATCGACACCACTGCTCCAAAAGGAGTCTATTGACTCCCAGCGCATTATTGATTTTGTTCGTCACACAGGTGATCTGTGGAGATGCTAGCACTCGAAGCCGATCCACCTGAACGAGGTTATTTGGCAGTGGCGCGACCCCACACATCCGTCGCTGTGAAGGACTGCATGATCCAGCGTAACATCACGACGCTCTTCCAAAGCCCGTACAGCTCGGACTTCAACCTGTGCGACGGGTTACTCTTTAACTGGACGAAGAACTACTTCGAGGAAGGAGTTTTCAACGACCATCTTGAGGTGGAGGCCGCGTTGCAATGGGCTAGGACGCTGTACACAAAAAAACTACCTATATCTTGATTTTAATAAAATCTTTTGCTTTACTGAACCAGACTTATTGGACATCTGAAGTATGTCCAGCAAGTCTTTAACTCGATTGTCAACATTGGTCTGCGTTTCCTTCCAGTAGTGATTTATTAAGGAGTGCCAACCCAAGTTGCAAATAAAAATTGGTTTTGGACATGCATTAAACATATTTGAGGAGGAACATTCAGGAGAAATTTCTGATAAAATCACTGCGATCATCCGTGCCTCGGTTCCAGGCTGTGCTAGGCGAGGGCTATACGAAGGAGTTGCCTCGGGCTGAGCTTCTCTAGTTTCGACCACAACGATTGAACGATCCTTCGTAGATGAGGCATTTAGCCTGACCTTAGTAATCCGGCCAGCTATCTGAGGAAGAGTACCAAGGGTTACAAGAATTCAGGAAATTGGCCATGCTGTGCCGGCGTAGTGCAACGCATGCGGACTAGGGCGAGTAAAAGCAGACTGTGAATATAGGGATGGTTGGAGCTGTGATCACGTGAGCTGAGCAGACGTGACCTGAAATATCCCTTCCTCTCCTCCGCGACCCGGAGGGTGGCAGACGCATTTAAAATGTTTCCCATTGACTCTCGTACCTGCCGCATAATTGTTACGCGCGAGCGGCATATTACCTCGTACTCATTTCAAAATGATCCGCAGGCATTGCATAATATTTCGTATTCCCTCCTCCCGCCCAGCGAGCGAATTCCACTCCTAATGGGGGCTCCATTTGACAACCCTTGGAGATGGTCTTTAGAATGGGTGGATGTCGAGCGCCTAGATTCACGGATTACACTAAAGTATTCCATGGAAAGACCTGTAAGTACGTGGAAAAGGAGTTCCACACTCAGAAATTCTCATTGATGGAAGAGCATAAAATGATATGCGTCAGAATTGCTCCCCTTTCGCCTGGGCGCCATCCAGACCGAGCGCGAAACAGCCTTCCGTGGGAGGGTCTGTGAAGCAGCCGTTGTTTCAAGGTCAGGGGACAGTTCCCATCAGGGTTGCCGGGTGGTCTTGCCATTCTGAGCAGCACTGGAGGAGTGGAGGAGAGCGATATGCAACGCGTGCGATTCATTTGAGGGAAGCGCGGAGTATTTTGCCGCTAGTGCTTAGCATTCTGCAAGACGTACGAAACTCACTGAGAAACACTTTAGACCCGAGTTTTGGGGGGGGGGGGGGCAAGAATCAAATCTTTGTGGTAGCCACGCCACTGCTGCTGCCAAATTATTATTGTAGATCATTATTTTTTTCCTCAGAAAATAAAGATATTGCCAAGCCTCTCACTTCCTGCCCTACACTCTTAGAAAATTCCGAGCGTTTAGGGGGTAAAAAGGAAGCACACTGTGAGCTTTTCAAATGTAATCTCTCATTACTCACCAAATGCTCCCTATGCGCTCGTAGTGAATTGAACATTTTTGAAGTCTTCGTCACGCCACTAGATGGAGGTAAGGGTCTCGCTTTTCGCACAGTACACAAAAGTTCCCTTCCCTCTTTCTCTGGTATTGTCCCTCGCAGGATTGTTTTTGTACCTCGACATGTCTCGCCTGGTCTCATTATACGAATCAATAAACACGGACTTTCTATCATTTGTTATCCACATATTCAAGATAGATTCATAGAGTCCAGGTCATAAACAATCTCATATTCCTGATGAGAACCCTTTTGAAACCGCAGAGGAGATTTCACTCTTTCTAGTGACCCCTGGCCTGAAAACACCTCCTGGTGGCTGGCCGCGGACCCACCCAAATCCAAGACTTCACTCCAACTCCAACGCACCATCAATTACCTCAATACCCCCAATTGTATATTTCAAATGTCCCCACCTTGTATCCTCTTTCTGTAAAGGGCATGCTGTGTAAATAAAAGGTCTTTGATGAAAAAAAAAGCAGAGGAGAAATCGAATTCATAGGGGATGTCAGTGAAATCGATCCTATCCCTTCCTCGACTTGATGAGAGAATGAGGAAATGAAGGACTGACATCGCGGACACTTTATGGAACCGTAAGAGGTGGTCCATCCTCTGACATGTTCTGTAATCAGTACAGTCATAAATAGGTCAATGCCTGTACGGTAGAGCGCGAAAGCGACACAATGTTCAGTATGTATGAGGATTTTCGTATTTGCATGACATCCCTATCTCTTTTTGAGGGGCGCGTTTTTACTCGTGGAGGAGGAGAGTAATGTTACTCCTTGGTGATGGAGCAATTTCGCTCCTTTCCCAGAGTGAAAGGGGAGTGAAACTGTAGTTAGCGATTTTACTCTCTTTTTTGAGAAAAATTGCTCCCCCTTTTCTAAGAGTGTACCTTTTCTGTTTGCTTTTATCGACGAAGGGGAAACAAGATCGCGACGTTCACCCCCGATTCCGCCGCTCGCGGTGCTCTCGACTTCGATTCCGCAGCTCCCAAGAGCATCTCCACACTCGTTCCCTCCTGTAGCGCAGGAGTTTCAGGAGTCGTGTGAAGTTTGTGAAGTCGGCTTTCCTGTTTCCTTCTCTTGATCAAATGGCAAGACCTCTACTTTCAGAAGGAAAGCATTTTCCCGCGAGTCAATTGAAACTGATCTAAAATTCCGGCGGATGTCGGCCATCAGGACTTGCAACTTTAAGGACACATTTCTTGGACGTTATGGGAAGCTTAGGGCAAAATTTTTCTCGATGAACAAGATTCAACGAAATTTGAAGCGGCTATTGTTTGAAAAAGCTGAAGAGCATAAACACAGATAGACTTGGACTTGTTGCTAAAGAAAAAAGACATGGAGTTGGGCTACATTAATAAAAATTAGTTGGAGAATAAAATAGATTAAAATGGATTTAAAGTCGCATTATCAGGCCATAGAGTAGAGAATGTAACTAGAGGCTCCACTCCGCTCGAATCCCATTCATCGACAGGGTCGCAATATAGATGTCGCTGTTGATCCTCCACCTAGCGTGCGCATATCAATAACTACTCCATTGCCAAGCAGCGGACTCAACGAGACATGCGTGTTACATTGAGAGATCCCTTTTGGGTCGAATCCCCGAATGAGTCGATTCCCGATTCCGCTGCCACGAAGCACGCCTCACGGAAGTGTTGTAACAAGCCACCAGATGTCTCAATCCTCCCCCTACCCCTTGGAGTGTCGCCTCTAGTTACACTCTCTATGATTAAGCTGAACGGGGCAACCGGCGCCATTACGTAATATCCTTCACATGAAGCAATGCACGATTTCATTAGAGTTGACAAACCGCTTTGAACTGAACACCCGACAATTGCGAGTCGAGTGGCACGAGTGAAGATGAAACGTCATCAGACATCCACTAAACCACGGTATCCATTTGAACGAATATGTAATTATGACCCATCAAGTAATTGGCCTCAGGCGGGTATTAGCCAGGTCATCATAAGAAAGACACAAGAGAAAAAACCTCTTCACCAGAAAGTGCTGAACTTAAGGAACTTAGCAAGAAAATGTGCATGAACTCACCTCCCAAGTTCCATCCAAAGTTCGAAACTGGGAATAGCGAGAAAGGCGAGGGACCTTGGAGGATCCTGACATCCGTCCATCTCTTCGTTTGACAACAGGCGGATGGGAACTCCTAACGCTGATGTCGGACAGGTGAGGGGAAGAGACGGACACGGGCCCACCGATCGAGACGAGGTGCTTCTCGAAGGGCGAAATGGGTGGAAATGCCAGGAAGAAAGAAAGAAGGTCTGGGTCACTACGTTCCGCCGCAGGGATCGTCTTCTTCCTATTTTTTAAATATTTTCCATCAGAGAAGTCGAGCAAACGGAAAGGGGGGGGGGGGGAAGAATGTCGAGAGGTTCAAAATAAAATATATTATTTCCAAGCCGCAACGATGGACCGGATCGGTGCCAAACACGTATGCTAATATGGGTCATGAATCCACGGGGACGCTCAGCGTCAGGACGGGTGACACCACCGGTCTTAATTTATTTCATAGCTCCTCGAATAGATACCGACTCGATAAAGTCCTTCTCGCTATTAGGGTGCTGAAAAAAACTTTTTTATTTATTTCTATATATTGTATATATAATCCGGTTTGACGAGGTCTTATGAAAAGTGAAAATGAGGAAATGAGAAAAACCGCGGCTAGTTTGTCGCCTCTCTGCTCGAGGATTCGGACAGCGGAAGGACCCGACTTTTCTCCCAAATTGTTTTCACTCCTGCCTTCCATTCCTTGAAGAGGTTTCCAACATTCACTCGAGAGACAATGAAGGCTCTCGTTGCCATATTCGTTCTCCACTTCATCGCCGGTGAGTTCTGTTTTGTAGACATCGTGTCATGCCTTTACCTATCTCATAGGATTTCTCCCAAAACCAATGTCTTAAGCCTAGCCTAAAATTATGTAGTTGGTCTCACCTTTGCTATACTGGTACTATTAGATGCATTGACGATGTTACATTCTGCAAAATCAGTAATTTCGACATTATTCCGTCATTGGATGAGGTTTGTTCACGTGTATCTTATTCTTGACTACAACCCCTTTTAAAACGCTGGATGAATGAGGTCTAGGGCACCTGTTTCCAACCTTGGGGTCGTGACGATAAAAACCAGGGTCGCGAAACCGCCTGGGAGGGTGATCTTTATTATTGCGCTATATGAGGGATAATTTTTTTAACTTCCGTTATAATATTGAACCATATTTTCGACAGTCGATTTTTGACCTTGTCTGTGCATGATGTTGGGGTAAGATTTTACAGCTGGCTGAATGGGTTCACGCCTGAGGAAATACTTGGGAACCGAAGGAACTGTCCATTGCACATTTTCATCCTCAGCAGTGACATAATCATGAAACATATTTTAATACTGAGAGATGGTTGCATGAGTCCTAGGGGTCGCAGCTGCATCCTATTGAAACCACAACCCAACCAGGTTGAGGCTTCTTGAAAGGTGTCGTTCGGTTATGGTTTGCGGCAGGGAACTCGAGTACAAGTTTCGTTCCATTGCAGAGTCATAGTCATTTTAGAACATCCGTGATCTTAATTTCGAAGGCTATTTTTTGCAAAATGTGCATTTCTTTCCCAGAAGGATAATTTTCTAGGGCCTTGGCTCGACTTGTGCAAATTTAGAATGTGAGTCAATTTTACCCGTTGCGTTCTTCGGACAAGGATCCCCATAAAACCCTATTGAAAATCCATTTCCGAGGATTTCCAAGTGCTAGGTGAATTCCATATATTTCCTTCATCATTCACTTATTTGATTCAGCCCAACAACTCTCATACGAAATGCATCTATTTTCATTTTTCTACGAATGAAACTTTAAAAAAAAAGCAAGCAACAAAGTGAAATTGCAATGAAAACGAGGTGAGGATCGAGGGAGATCGAGGCGGGAAATGGGAGTCTCACTGGGGAGGCATTGCTCCTTGAAATTTGAGTTTTTTTTTGCAGGGGTGAACCGCTGTTTCAGCAACCTCTGGTAAAGGGGCACCATCGGCAGGGTTGCAAGCTGCCGATGCCGGTGCCCAAAGTAGGGGCAATATGAAAAAAAAAATAGCTTGAGCGTGTGAATATAGCTAGGCACCGGCCTGTCTCACTAAAAGTCAAGGCAAAAATATAGATCAGATTATTTTTCAGCCCTAGTGTAGGAACCGGCGAAGGAAAATAGCGATAAAAAGGAACAGGAAATCATTGCACCTCCTTTCAAGTTAAGATTTTGCAAAAGATGTGTTCTTAAACGCACCTAAAAGGCAGAAATATGTAACAAATCGACCACTGACAGACACAGACAGACAGGACAGTCCAAAAAGTGGCCTCAAGAGGCCACTGATAAGTATCACAGGGCTTGAAAAATGCCTATTAGAATTAGCCTGCGATTTATGTTTTTTCAATCCACAGTCCACAATCGGCACCGGCCGAGACTGACTGCTCTCGGCCGCGTAGACAGGGTTGCTGGGCGCACGCGTGATATGCCGCATCTGGCATCCTACACTTCATACTCGCTTCCCGTCACCACGCGACCAGGACGCACGAGCCATCGAGAACATTGTCTAGGTGCTCGGGACTTTCCATATAGGTCCATGCCGTACCAATGCCATATTTTAACATTTTATTTCAAAGTTGGATGGTTAGAATGCGGCGAAAAAAGATAATTCCAGAGGTATCGGTGCCAGTGAAATGGTGGATCTGTACCTGGGTTGGTATTCTAGTTCATCTTCGCCCGCCAAAAGCACCTGATTATTTGAATGTTGCCAAGAGTGAGAATTGCTTTGCTTTTTCCGCCCAATCGCCACATTAATTTTCCGTAAGAAAAGGATACCTGAATTGTTTTCACTGTTATGAACTAGATGGGCCATTTGAAGGAAGAAAGCCACTCGTTGAAACCGTTGTAACATCTGAAATGGAGTTGCAGTCACTCCTTTGCATGGATGAAAGTCCATAGTCCGTCGTGATCCTTAAGAAGTTCTTCTTGAGTGCATCTTCTCTTCCTCTTCACAGTGCATCCCTTTTTCTTTCCCCTTAAATTGTTCCAAATGAAGGAAGTAGCCGGGTGGAGGTGATTCGTATTATACATTCTGTCATGGCAAGGCAAGAGTGGAGTTTGAAGAAGGCTTTGGAAGGCTGGCTGAAGTGACTGGGCTTCAGCGCATATGAGACGATTCATTATACTACCAAAACGCAATTTAAGTTCACCTTCAGACGGAAATTTCAGCGTGAGAGTCGGATAAACAGGGTTTTTACAATAAAGAAACCGTCCAATGACGATTGGCCATAAATTTGGAAGGGTCACTCAGATGCACCTCAAATATGACCGAAAGGTTGCTGAGCCTATAAAGTTTTCTACCATCCCCGCTAGATGTAGTCCATGAGAGATAGGTGGCGCTGTGGTCGTATATGCAAATGGAACGGATATAAATGGGTAAGTGCATTTGGTATTCACAATGCTCATGCGACGTGCCAATGTTTTAGAGCAGTAGCGGGTTGTCATTCGGTGGTATTACCAGAATGGAAACAGACATTTTGCAATTTACCTGCCTTGAAGATATCAAGATTTGAGATTGCTGTCCATCCTCGTGTCCTAAATCCGCGTAGCATTCACCCAAGTTTGACACAGGTTGCTTGGTATAATGGAAACGAATGACGACCATTTTAAAGAATTCATAATCAATTCCTCTGATGATGTAACCCCTCTGCAAAGTTCCCCTATGCAAGTGCGATCACAGCGCCCCCTATCATGCACTGATATCATGAAATAACCTTAAAGGACCAACAACTATATCAAATATCAATTGCATTTGAAAGTCCCTTCCACATTTAAGACAAACAACAGTTTCTGTGTGGGTTCTTTATAACACTCTCATGACTAAGTAATGAACCTGATCAGAAGAATCAGCAATTAAATCGTTAGGTCTTAAAAACAATTAAATTTTGTGATCGCAGGTGAAGTCGTATTATCGTCAAATGTATGAAGTTTTCTCAAAAACGAAAATTTTTTTCTGCACCACCGATGTTATCGTAATAACCCAATATAATGCATCCAACTAATTACTTCGTGACCGTTTAAGCCATTTCGAGAAAGGTTTTTGGGGACCTTCATGGTTACTTCTCACATCTTGGTGGTAGGAGTTATTTCCATTTAATTTCCATTTAATTCCGAAGGCTATCATTGACTGAGTTAGAACGCCCAGGAATAAAGAATAATTATTTTTTGCTTTTGCAGGAAGGTAAGACGTGCAGTCCCTTTCAGGTGTTGGTATTCCGAAATAGTTTGAGCTCATCTGAGCGCATCTTTCGTATGTGATTTTGGATAGAAACAATTAAATGTGAATGTCTAGGTTAGTTAGTCATGCTTCTGGGACTGCCGAATGGATGTAGCGATCGAACCACCTTAAAAGGCCTCCCGATCCGGATAGCAAGGACATGATGGCTACATCACGAGGAGCAATGGAAGTCATGGTTCAGATATCAAAATCTAATCCTTAATCTTCGCTATTATTTATCCTTGAAACTACGTCATCGTTAAAATAAATTATCAATAGCATTGCATTCCATTATATATCCAATATGACGCAAAGAAAATAGTTTCCTATCACCAGTGGCGGCTCGTGATATTTAGCGCTAGTGGCTCGTCTATGGGGATGGGGTAGGCAGGGGAGGGCGCTGCCTACCCCCGCTCCATAGACGAATCACTAGCGCTAAATATCACGAGCCGCCACTGCCTATCACACAATACACGGATAATATTAGAATTTAAAAATTCTGGGCAACCGATCTCCGTCACTAATGCCTTAATAGCCATGGTTCTCAAGATCACTTGAGGCTTGAATAAAGCCTTAATAACTTCCCGCGTTAGCTAATGAAAGCCCCAGGTTTTCCTCAATCGGTTAATAAACTGCATGGCATCTTACACTTCAATTTAAGATTTTTTACATTTTCAGTTGAGGCACAACTCCTGACGAACTTGCTATTCCCGAAGTCCTCCGCGTACAGGAAGACCATTAGGATGGGTGAGAAGCCCTTGGCCATCTTCACACGAAGAGAACTTGGGGAAGTGGATAGCCGAGATTTTGGCGACGACAGCGACCGCTACCACGAAAATGAGAACATGCGATTCGTGACTTTTGGCTACCGAACTTCTCGGCTCATCGATCGGAAGACCATGCCCAAGAAACTGATCGAGCTTCTTCAAACCGTGGTCAAGAACAGGACTCGATCCGAATTCGTCAGAAATCAGATGGCTAAATTAGATTCTCAAGATGACATGTCTCAAATTCGGGGACTTCTGGACATCATCTCCGATTTCTATCCATCGCGTGAGCATTCTGGAAAGGATGGTCACTCGAAGTCGGGAAATAAACATGGAGGAAACGTACTCGGACATTCGCGTGAAAATTTGTCTGCTTCGAAAAAGTCTCGTTACGGGAAGGAAAAATCGATCGTGAAGTTGCCAAGCGATAGGAAGAACGTGAAGTTTCTTCCCACTCCAGTATCCGTCCTGACGGCAGGGGGGAAATCGGCAACACTCACCTGCAAAGGAACGGACCTCAGAATTGTGTCTAATGGGGAAATCGACTTTACAGAAAGCACGAATTCTCTGCAACTGGTGATCAACGGCGGGCTGGACGATGAGGAAAACTCCAAGCCCCGGCAGGAAACCGATTGGACCTATGACGATGGACCTCGAGGTAAGACCTAAATTTTTCTGCGAAAGAGGAGTATCTCATATGGTCAATAACGTAGGCTTATTAAATTCAGTTTAGAAAAAAATGTAAGTGGGCTTGAATCGATCCACCCCTTTCCATGCAATTATTAAAATCCGAGCGCTTCCATACATAACAATTCTTCCTTTTGAATATTAACTGCCTTGCGAAAGATGATTTATTCCTACATTCAAGTCAGGAACTTAAATTTGCGAGTGAGTCGAAATTGAAGAAAGACAGGGAGAGGTGAAAAATCCAAGCGACGCGAGTGGTTGCTTCTGTCATTTCAAGCTTCTCGATGCTTTCAAACAGCCCGCTACTGCTATCACACGAAGCGCTTTTGCAGGTCATATGAAGACTTATACTGGGTACCTGGATGTCTGAAGGGCTTTCCAGCATTGTATTAGTTAGTTTCTAATCAATAGTTTATAATTTTTCCTTGCATGGAAGCGATTATGAAAGACTAAGGGTGACTTGTCTCAGGAACTGTGGTAAACCCAAATATTTTAAACATATATATTAAAGGTTTGAAGATAGAAGTGATCAGCTTTCGAAGATATTGTTTGCCTAATACAATATACAGGATTGGCCAAAAAGTTTCGTTCTTTGGCACTATAAGGTGCCCATACTGGAATATTTCATAATGTTTGCATGGGAATGCCCAGAAATTTCATGCTCATGCACTATATTTTCAGATAGTGAAAAACACACGTATGATACTGTCCAAATAAATATTTACAATGATCCCTCTGCAGAAACTGATTTTTTAAAGTAAAATTCAAATTTGAGTCTTGATGAGAGCCTTGCAAATCGCATGCCTGTTCGCTCAGAATTTTGATAATTTTTGCAAAACAATCCTTTAACTTAAATAAGGTTAATCATAGGTGCTTCATATTTTAAGAGCACTTGAAAGACCCTATAGGCAACGTATCATTAAATTTTCAAGTCATTCGGTAAAAAATATGGATTTCATAGCAAACTTTCGAGCGGCTTACGAATTTTAGCCAACCCTCTATATTTGCACGACAAATTTTCAAAACTGAGACAGGAAAGCAACAAATTGATGGATGGAACATAACGCAGCGAATCGACACATTCAAGCTCCTCCTCGCGCTATACTGAGCACACAAAGGATAGCCCAAAACTCCGTTTGCATGTGTTGGGCATTAGTATCTACTTTGACGTGCAGTCGGCGCGGTTAAACAGGCCCGGCGAACTGGGGGCAGTTCTACGGCGACTGCAACGGGGAGCAACAGTCTCCAATCATGATCATCACGGACGAGGCCATCGAGATGAACTTCCAACCCTTCCAAATGCGAAATCCTACCCTCTTCTATGTCCCTCTCGAACAACGGCGAAACAGGTGAGACTTCGGTAATTATTCCCTCTACACCTTAGATTCTAAGTTTATTTTCAAGTTGCACACATTAATATTGAAGATCCTATGAATGGTAGGTCTACAATGCTATTTTGCAATTTGCTTAAATATTAGGATAATTTCATACGAATTGGCCATTATAGCCTACTAGTCGAATGCCCGTGTTCACACGGGGTGATTAGACGGTGAATGTCGATTTTGTTTACTGGGTGGATGATTGCTGGAAAAAAATATTCCTCGATGGAAAATAATCACAGTTGAACTGGTAACTGCCCCAGGCCCAGCCTATGCCCATTGTCTTCATTACCACCGATCGTATTTGGAATCTGTCTCATTTGCTCAGCGTAGGCGGGAACGTTCGGCCTCGGTATTCGGAAGTTAATTGGGATCGACATCATTATTACTCTCACGTGCAATTCGCCTTCTCTTACGATCATCGGTGCGAGGGCATTATCCAACTGTTCCTCAGTCGATAATTTTGTGCCACGACAATGGAATGATTTTTCTCAGGAAAACAAAAAAATTAAAATTTCAGATGAAAAAAAATTGTTATACGTAGTATGCCCGTGAGGGCCCTAAAGGACAGAACTAAAACGCACTCAGACAAGACATGAGCATGCACAACATACATGCAATTTCAACTACAACAATATCCTATGTGGCAACATTCTATCATTGGTAAGCTTACTCATTCGGCCAACAACGTCGGGTCGAGGTTGAACGAGGGTTGATTCGCTAATATTGATTAGAGCTTGAAAGTACTCTAATGAGTGTTGTCATCCCACGGAAGGGTCCTTCTGAGGTTGTACCTTCCTTAACTAGATCAGAACTCGAGTTTAGTATTTGAAGAACGCAATTCATTCTGTCCAGCAAGGGGGTTACGTGCCTGCCATCAGCATCAGCTTTATCGCTCATGCAGGAGGAAAGTGAAGACACATCCTCGCAGGCCGGTTGACGTACTGTCATTCTCGAAAGAGATATCAGAGCCCAAACTGAGCCCGAACGCGTGTTACTGGTGATTAGAACTTGAAAGTACTCTAATGAGTGCAATTATACCACGGAAGGGTCCATTCGAGTAACTTCCTTTACTGGATCAGAACTGGAATTCAGATCTTGAATGACACAACTCATTCCTTCCACTTGTCTCAAACTTTTAAACTATTTGCCAATGTTGACCCAACGTTGTTGCGCAGAATGAGTAACCGTGGCACCCAGGCCTACAGTGGATCGTTGTAATGGTTCTAGGCCGAGCATCATATTCAGCCTCACCTGCTCTCACATGCTTTCATGGGATCAGATCTTCCTTTCTCTCTTATCTGTACCTTAAGAAAAAGTCAACAAAAACCTTAAATGAAACGCGTGCTAATGCCGATAGCCGATATGACGATAGTCCCACGGGTGATGAGAACGACGAACACTTCTCAGTACGGCTGAGAAGAAATGTGAGCTTCGATGAGAAGTCGAGTGTAGAAAACTGGTGCCGTACGGTCCTCTCGGAGCAGTTATTTAGACAGTACAGAGATGGCGCCAGTGCACTCTCAACTCAGATTGACCACAGCAGGATCAAATGTCAACATATTTTGCACTATGAAAACGAATTCTAACAGAGGTCAGGGGCATTCAAATGATACATCACACAGGAATTGGGGTACAAACAAAATTTGAAAGGTCAATCCGGGTCAGGTCCGCGTCAAGCTCAACTCAAGAAATCTAAAATGAGTTTGCACATCTACAAAAAATTAGAAAACGAATGGGCTATCGTTGATGAAAATCGGCTAAGAAATCTGGGAGGAATTCGCCAGACAAAATCCGGTCAGATACCTGCAGGTCGTTATGTATGTAGATGATTATTTACATAACTGATGTTCATGTAATTGACTTCAAATTAAAATTTAAAAAATAAATGAACCTGGCCCTGCATCTATGATTAAGTTGTGCCATCTCAATGTATTTTGATGTGATATAAATCAAAACAAGTGAGAAAAATCACAATTTTATATATTTTTTGCCCTCTAATCGCATGACGGTTGATTATCATGCCTGTTGCGAAAGATCTCAATTAATCAACGATTTCCAGAACCGCAATTTCCAGCATGGGGGTAAAAAAAAAATGAAGCACTTCGCGTTCGCAGTGGCACTTTACGAATTGTTTTGCAGCGTATTCCACTCTTTTGGAAAGAGAGAAAGATTCCAACAAAATTACAGCCGCCTTCAATGGTTCTGAGCGCTTTCATCTCCTGTGGTGTTACGAAAGGCCCATTATTATCAGACAGTTGCCAACGGGTTTAACGAGATACAGCTTACTCATTCAGTAGCATTAGAAAAGCAGAAAATTTGGATCATCCACGACATGGTGAATTAAATAGGTAACCATCATCACCTCTACGGAAACGAATCACAATTCTTGTGTCATTCTTCCCTTCAGGCATGATTAACTTTCGGCGAAACAGTTTTCTTTTCTTCCTTAAAGTCAGGCGTAATAGACACTGATTCTAATTTCGAGGTAAGGATGTAAATGTATGGATAGAAACGGTATTGATCAAATTACATTTACAGGAATCAGGAACTCCCAAAAAGATTGTATTTTGCTCTGACGTATCCCACCAGACTGGAACGCGTCTAGGAATTTTTACTTCATTCAATTACATGGGAAGATCCCGAACGCGTCCCCGAAAGGCACCAGGAGTCGAGAGTCTTTTTCATGCAGGAAGCAGCCTTTCATTAGGGAACTTTTCTTCATTATCTTTCCAGCGAGGCTGAAGATCGTCTCGGAAGATATGCCAATAGTGAGAGACGGTGGACTGCTTGGTACTTTCGAGTTCACCCAGTTGCACTTGCACTGGGGCTGGGACATCGACACCGGCTCAGAACACGTTCTCAACAATCGCAGGTATCCATATCATCCTCCTGTTTCTTCGTCCTATCGAAAGATCTTCATGATCTTAACATATCCATTCTTTTCGAAGTACTAGCCCTCTCCCCAACAATTTACCTTGATCGTAACTTACATTCTTGCCCACACGGGACTTCTCAAATCGGTTGTCTTTCTTCCTTCTAGTCTAAGTTTTTAAACCCCGTTAGCGTGACTTGGGAAACTGGCAAGCAGACTGCCCAGGGTAAGTTAAAATTAGAGATTTTTATTTATATAATTAACAAAACTCGAGCCCCAACATCATTCAGCCGCTATCTACTGACGGTAGCATCAGTAATACATGGACGAATAACGTAATCGTACCCACTCGGCATGTTAAATTCCATATTTATCTGGAACGATCCGGTATGCTCGGAGATGTAAAACAGCTTCATTTAAGACCTGTGTCTTGTTCTAGGACCGAAACTGAGTTCACTCTATAAAAAAAAAATTAACAAATCCTGACAAATTATGAACTCGTTAACCTCCAGGGGTGTGCCTTACGTTTTGAGTTTTTAGTAGCGTCAAAAGTACCAGTGAAGTTATTATTACTGGCCTAATCTGATATAATGAACCATGTCGAGACTCGACTGAGCGCATGGGTGTGGCCTTTTTAAGGCACCTGTTACAGTAAAAGCATCTTCAGTTCTGAAAGTAATGGAAATTTGTTGCCATTGAAATGTCTACCCGCTGCTCGATAGGTATCCATGAGATTTAGCCAAGGTCGAACTCCTACATTTAAATTCATTATTTGAGCTGATAACTGGCATCCCAGTTCCACGTGACGCGGATGCGCGGACCATCGCAAACATGTCTAGTTGTTTAGGCCTTTTCATATAGGCCTACTCCGAACCAATGAAAGCTATTATTTATTTCAAGGTTGGATGGTTAGGAGGAGGTGAATATATATGTAAAAATCCAGTGGTACAGGGGCCAGTGGAATGCCAGATCTGTACCTGAGCTGGTACTAACTAGTTGTATCTCCGATAGTTTGGTGAATGAGCTATATGGACAACGGCATAGGGTCTGCGATGCCGAAGTGAGCAGCAAGCGCGCCATTCTGTGTCCCAAGAATGAGCACTCCCGTTTGGTCAATGAGGACGTGTTGCCTCGATTGGAAGGCAAAATGCGGACTCATCACAGTATCGACACTGAGTTGAACACGAATTCCTCAATACTCAATCCTCCGGGCCTCCTTCCACACGCCCTAGATCTTAAAATATAGAGCTATCGTAATGCTTCTGCGGAATCTCTTGATTGGGAACGACCTTTTCAACGGCACGATCGTGTGAGACAAATGTCTTACCAGTTGAGGTGGTCACGGGTGTGCTTCGTGACCGATTTCATTTGCTGCCAAGAGTTTCACTGGATACGTCATCCGACGTTAGCATACAGTTCGATCTCTGTCATTAATTCCCTATCGAGCTTGGCTACGGTAAGACTATAAACAAGTCTGAGTAACAGAAATTTGATCAAGTCGGACCAATTCTTCCGGAACAAGTATTCACGTATAGGCGATTGCACGTTGCCTGCTCGCGATTTCGCCCTGAGGATTCGCTGAAGATTCAGGTTATCGATGAACCGAACCAAGGCAAAACCGATGCTGCCACCGTTACCGACAATGAGATCTATGAAGAAATGCTTATTTGTCAAATTTCTCGGGACTTTTTTATTCATTACGAAAAACTTTACGTTTCATTTCCAAGTGTGTCGCGTTTCTTGATCTTTCCTACCACATTTGTTTACTTAACTCATGTCGAGCTAATTTTTTTGCGCATACCGGAAAATGTAGCACGCTGTGCTTCAGCATCTCTTTCATACATATATGTTCCATCGTGAACAGCAGATAAAATCTGCTGTTCTCTGGGCAGATGGAATTTGGCTCAAACTGTTCTTCAGTGATGAGCCGTGACAAAGAAAGTGTAGGGCCTTGGGTAGAAAGCTGCCATTTCGGCCACAGGGTGCAAGTTTGTTAGAAAGACAACAAGGCTGCCAAAATCCATTGCTTCAAATCAAAGTTATAAATGATATTCTATGACGAATCTGACATTTGAAGAGGATAGTTCCTTCGAAAAACCAAAATAAACTTTGAATAGCTTTGAGATAACTCCGGATTTATACTTGTCCTTGATTCATTTGCTATCAATTGGGAATAAGTTCATGAAAACCATCTGCAAGAGACGACCGGCCCAGAGAATGAATTTATTAATAAATGAAAAAAGAGTTCGACTTCGTCCTGTTGACCAGGGGGGACAGCGAACGAGTGTTGACCCCGCTTCACGACCATTCTTGTCCATTATGAATGCATAACTTCTTTTCAATCATTGCTGGTAGTTTCACTTCGTCTCGCAAAAATAAATTCAGTTGAAAATTCGAGAATCAGTTGGAGACATGCCCATATATGGATATTGAAAGTTTCCCGGAAATAGCTCCATTGGGAGCCGAGATATTATGGCTAAACATAATTGGTTTTCTTTTTGCCATACCCTGTATGTCTTGACCCGCGTCAACAAGAGTGTGTCTCACTCATCATATCATTTAGGAATTCGTCGATCAAGCAAGTACTGAAAATATGGAAAAGTACTTGCAGCGAAAAATCCACCAGATTCACTTGAACAAAAACGACAGAATCCAATGTGACACACGATGTATCAATCTCTTCATTCGATTCCTGAAACGTTAGTTATTAATGTTTTCAGGAATTGAAATACATGGTGTCCCAAAATTAAAGAACATGCAGAGCTCGGAGTTCTTGGAGCTCAGAACCTACAGCAAAATCTTTAAAATTGTTCATGGCACAGATAGTCTATGGATTTGTAACAACTTTCGGAGTCACCTTTCAGGATGTCAAGTACGTGGTACCGGTGTTGAGTGTGACCCAGATCACGAGCATGTATGTGCAGCAGGAATTTCCGTCTTCTATTGAATTATTCAAATATGCTCAGAGATATTGGCAGTTTGTCTATCGACACTTACTATGCTTATGCTAAATTGGCAGGTTTTCCGTAGAAATGCACATGGTACATCGAAATACCAAGTATGCGACGGATGAAGAGGCAGTTATGAATCCCGACGGCGTGGCAGTGTTCGCCGTTTTCTTTCAGGTGAGTCCCAATTATTTCTGTATAGGAGTGATACTTGAGAAGTGCGATAAAACACGAAATCAAAAGAAACGAAAAGCAATCGACAGGTAGGGGATTTTGAGATTTTATGCAACCTTTTGTCTGTATATTTGCTTCATTCCGGGAACGGGCAGTCGTGCTATCTAGAAATAAATATAGAGGTTAAGGTTATTTAGTTATCATATAGCATCCTTGAATATTACATTTTCAATATTCAAGAACGATCCATAGACGTATTCGCAGCGACTTTACTGCTGGAAGAGGAGCATAGATTCGCAGGCAGTGGCGTAGCCAGGTTTTCGTCAGTGGGGAGGCTAAGCAGAACGTTGGGGGGCTTACTTATCCTCGTCAGGGTGGGGCGGGGAAGGGTGGCAGACGCATTCCAACCAGAGTTGGGGGATCTTGAACCAAACTCGAGGGGATTGAAGCCTCCCACAGCCCCCCCCCCTCGCTATGCCACTGTTCGCAGGAGAGGAAAGTTTGACAATTTATCTGCCACATGTATCCCTGGTGATACATTTCGCACACGTCGAAATTCTCTTTGGCAGCCAAATTGTCAAGGGGACCATGTCGCCGCGGAGTAGAAACTATGTGTCCTGCAAATAAATTTTTATTTACAAACGGTTTGATAACTCTTCCTGGAGAATTTAGGAGAATATACCTTTTCCTAGACAAGATTCACTTAACGACCTATTTATATATGTAATGTACCCAAAAGTGTATCGAGTCACATCTGTATATAAAGGCTCTAATTAAATATATATATACATATCTTTTACCATTGTGTTCCCACGTGTGCCTATTACGCGCCCCTACCCGTGTGGTCTTATCTCCTCACAAGGAGATAGACGCTAACGGAGATGGTTTCGAGTTGTGTTGTTCCGTGGGAACTAACTTTCGAACTTGTCCTAAGTTGGCGTCGTGGGTTTGTCTTGAAGCACGAATCCATCTTCTTCTTTCCTTAGGGCCAATATTGCCAGACGTCTCCCTGGGCTGACTTTCATCTTCGTATACGAGGGGGGTTCAAAAAGTTCTGCAACTCAACTTGTAAATTTCAAATGACTTTATTAATTAAAACAATTATATATTTAATCCTTCAAAGTACTTCCCCACCTCCCCTCAGCATCTATACATCGCTGCAGCCTCACCAGCCAATTCTGGAGAGCCCCACGATACTCACATGCAGGGATACATTTTAGGGCTTTAGCCCCATCACATGGCTCTCCTCCTATTAAACAATTTGTCCACAAAATTGAAAATTCAGATAAACAGAACAACACATTCCACAATGCTCAAAAGGAAACAAAGCAAAAACAAAGGAAAGTTTTCTAATAACCTTGGAGGATACACGTGCACCCCCAATTTTCAACCATCAAACAATCTACACTCGCCCTTAATTTTTGCTTTTTAGCCCCTAAGGGTGTCGTCGCAATGTTTGTTTTTATGTAAAGACCTTTAGTGTTCTCGGAAAAGAGAATTTTAATTGTCATCGTCTCCGAGGGGGTTTCAATATTGAGAGAAAATGATATGTTCAATGTGGCAATTATTAACTTTGTCGCATATTATTCTGGCCGCTTCTACATGACTTTTCGTTGAGATAATTGAGTTATCTCTCGAGGCTACCTCTTCAAGCCCGAATGATTTGCTAATTCGACGCCATAAATAGTGCAATTCCTGCGGTCATTCAGCATCGCTGTTGGTTGGAATTGCGTTTGCATCTGTCGTGCATTTAGGTGCAAGCAGAGGACAACCCAGCATTGGAAGAGATAGTGAAGGCGCTTGACCGAGTCCAAATGGCAGACTCCGAGACCGATCTGGATCCTTTCCCCATCTCTCAACTGCTTCCTTTCGACATCTACGCTTTCTATCGCTACAGCGGCTCGCTCACGACTCCACCTTGCCAGGAGGTTGTCACGTGGACAGTGTTTGACAAACCCTTGGGCGTTTCCCTCCGCCAGGTAAGGTCATCTCGGCTACCACGACGTTCTTCCGAAAGGATGTAACTTAAGTATCGTCTGAGGTGTTGAAGTCGGAACGCACGAGAATCGGATGTCTGAACATTCAAACATTTACGAAACAACCGAACCAAGGTCCGATTTCAAGCGGAATCACGATTCCTACCGAACAATTTTACAATCTACTTCCCGCTAACTAGACACAATTCCCTCTTCCAGTTGGAGGCCTTCCAAAACTTGAGAAACTCCGAAGGGGAGCAATTCGAGAACATCAGACCCTTGCAGGAGCTTAACGGACGACAGGTCTTCAGAACTCAAAATGCAGACGGCTACGACATCATTGGAAGGTTTTCTGGGAGAAGACGAGCTCAAATACTTCAACCTAGGGCCGCCAAAAGGAATTGTGGAGCCCGGGGCAAATACAGGGTGCGGCAAAAGTCGCAATGCAGTTGATGAATATAGAACATGGTTCACCTTCTATTGCCATTGACCGTCGATAACAAAAAGAATACAACAGAAAAATGATCGTGCAATGTAATTTAAAAAGTTACCAGTTTCATCCAGCATTATTACTCTGAAACAAAGAGGACCAAATTGGCAAAACAGCTATTTTCAGTATACAAGAACTATATGATGACCCTTATGCTTCACCCTGTAAATATGTGAGCCCCCCCTTCCACTCGACCCTCCCCACTTTAATCACAATTAATCAACTGTTCATTACTAACAAACGCTACGCTACTGAACGGATGACGGATACATTACAATAGATAAATGCACAATTTTTATTATTATTAATCATATATTATGACCGTCGATAACAAAAAGAATACAACAGAAAAATGATCGTGCAATGTAATTTAAAAAGTTACCAGTTTCATCCAGCATTATTACTCTGAAACAAAGAGGACCAAATTGGCAAAACAGCTATTTTCCATTCGACCCTCCCCACTTTAATCACAATTAATCAACTGTTCATTACTAACAAACGCTACGCTACTGAACGGATGACGGATACATTACAATAGATAAATGCACAATTTTTATTATTATTAATCATATATTTTATTGTTTAATTCTTGGCTGTAAATTGTTGTCAATGTCTACTGTGCTTTTTATGACAATTTCTTCGGATCAGAAACTTTTCCCTGGCTTTCATGCTTGCAAATTCGTCAATTACGTATTCGAAGTTCAAGATTCTGGCTAGGCTAATTCATGCTCAATTGACAGCATCAAAAGCTTTGCCAATCTATCTTGTCCCATCGTCGACCGCAGATTATTTTTTTCATGACAACCATCTTACTAAAAGTACGCTCACAAAATGCCACTGACACTGGTAGAGAGATACAATTCAAGGGCCTGTTTCCCCCTGTCGTGAAAGTGTGTTAAAATTTTGAAGAAATGACAGCTCTTCCATCAGGTCATTCTCCACCAAGTCCCTATAGCAGAGGTGAGCTAAATTTTATTATTTTTTTTGCATGGCTTCTTCAAAGTCTTCCTTGCTAATGTGACTCTCCCAAATAAAAGAGAATACGTTACTTACGTGAGCAGCTGCTTTGAATCTTTCTCGGAAGTCTTGTAGGAGTCTGCTCAAAGTAACATAGAATACGTTCACCCTGAAATCTTCCTCGGGGTATTCATGAATAAATACAGTGTCTTTTGGCTCTTCGTGGAACTTTGTCCTTTTTCGTTTTGGTTTTGTTTTGAAGTCAGTTTCTTGTCCAAGATTCATAGCGACACAATTAGGTTCTTGCAACATTTGTGGTCAGGAGTCTCGGAGACATTGGATTTCTTCTATTAGGCTATTGATTTGATTCATCCAGAGTAAGTGTTGCTTTCTGCATAATCTTATGAAGTAATGTGAAAACCAATTTTTAATGGCTTTCCTCAACCCCCCTCCCCCTCCTCCAATTCATATCTGATACTTTCACGAACTATTTCAGAGCGGACGTGGAACGTTAGCAACAGCAACGTCCCTGTGAGGGAGGATTCCAGGGAAAGAGGGAAGAATACTTTTGTGTACCGTGCGAAAAGCGAGACCCACCCCTCCATCCAGGGCATGAAGGAGAACTTCAACATTTCCTAAAAACTTTCAAGTGCATCTTTGACGCATTGGATCGTCACGGTCATTTTTGCCGTATGTATCTTTTATGGTCAAAGTGATACGTACGGTACTCATTACGGCTTCAAAGCATTAGCAAAAGTTTTCACTAAGTTTTCAGTCGGATTGCACTTCTGCGTGAAAGATCCATGTCCGCCGAGCGTGGAAAAAAGCGTGGGCTAAGTGTGGAAGACCTTTCTGAACCACGGATAGTCTAACCACTGAAGAGTCACAGAAACGCCGCAGCTACCGCAGATACGTCGATCTACCTGGTACTGCCACACATACGCTGCTGACTGGGTTTAAACAAGCAGGTTTTCTTGCAATTAAATCCTCGATTTCAATGCCGGCCGGGGGGGGGATGAACCCAAAATTTTGAATCCGTACGCTAAAGGTTAAATCGATTCCTGTAAGTGTATGTCGATTCTCGTCAAAATCCGAGGTAGTCGAGCTCACGCTCTGGTCGATTTGGCATGGAATGACCTAACTGTATTTTTCAGGGTACTAAGGCGGTAAACGTTAAATCGCATAGATTGGTAGAAGCTATTTTCTGTTGAAATGATGTGGATAACTCCATACTGAAACAATGTTGAGACTATGATGAAATAAAATTAAAAACGCAAATTTACACGTAATAGCTTCCAAACGACTTCGGTTAATTTAATTTAATAAAATAATAATTTAAATACAATCCAGTTGATTACAAATAGCCGGCATTTCATCGCTGTTGATTCTTTGCCGAATTCTAAACCTCAACCAACCTGTCAACTTTTTGTCAATGTTGACGCAAAGTTGCTGTGACGAATGGGTGCTGTCACATGCCGACAGTGCATTGTTAAGAAGCACACGTGTCCGAGTCGAGTGGAAGGCGTTGCCCTTCGACGGCTGCTCGAATCGGAGTGATGAAATCTTCTGTGGGACTCCTTTTTTTTACATCCTAGCTCTTGCGCTTTACGCGTTGTGCGAGGCGCCATCGCAAGCCACCGTGCTACTTATGAGTTTGGCTCAAGAATGGAGTTGTTTTTCTCAACTTCCTACGTTTTAATACATGAGCTCAATGCTCCGTTATAAGATGATCGGGGAACGCTTCCAGCTCTTCTCTTACTCTGGCCTGCTCTTACGAAGAATCTCAGAATATAATAATATATAATCGATATATCAAATATATTAGATTACTCTTTGTGTCGGTATGCCGTCGTGAAATAAAAATAACGAAGGAGTAGAAATTCTTCTGGAATGGCACAGCCTCGTTTAGAAGGCCTCAAGTACTGTACTTCCTTTTCTTTTTTTTTACATCAGTAGACGATTTATTTCCACAAAGGCGATTTTGTCCTAAGTCGTGCTTCCTTGGTTTTGGAGACGGGATCCCAAGCGATTCAAACTCTGAATCGAACGTATGAAGACTAGGGCTCTTTCTTCACGAACTTTCACTCATTCTTTAGTTACGGCGTTATAAAATACTTTCCAGGTTTTTACTAAAAGAAAACGTGGAAGGTCGTTCGTTGGCTCCCGCCGGCGGCAAATCCAGCTAAAACAACGCATTTAATGGGAGAAGAGCAGCATGGCACAGATAGGGTAATCAACCTTCAGTTTGCCCAACTGTTGTGCAATCTAAAAGAAGAGACAGTAAAAAAAAAAAGTGGAAGAAGCATAATGGCAGCAACGTCTTTAGGCCTCCGGAGGGAAAAGGGGAAGGAAACTGACGAAGCGATAGGGAAAGGAATGTAACCCCCCGCCCCCGAAGTCAGCGTCTCGCCTGAAACGTCACTGTATCTCAATGGCGTTCTACACCCTTCCCTTCCATGCTCTTATACTGCTAGTGGCGACAGCATCGAAAGTGTTCACTTCCGAGAGGTTTACGCCTCAGTAGGAGTCATCACTACGATCCATGGCTAGGCGTTAAGAAGCTGATGTGCTGGAAACTTCTCTCTTCCATCGTTATACCGTATAAACAACATCACAAGCCATCTCGAGCTTGAGTGTATTCTGGAAAGAAAAGGCTCAAGGATTCATTGGCGATCTACCAACCTTGAGCGCCTCACTAGACTGACTTCCCAAAACTTGATGCTCTTCAAAACTCCTTGCGTTCCAAAACCATGTGAAATCCACCCAATGGATTCTGTTGCAGAAATGAGGTGAAATTAAGGCCTCATAATTGCAACCAAATAAATGCCTATTATCGAAGAGAATTCCCAGATTCGATTTTCTTCGAAGTTCTTCATCTTGGATGAAGACCTTCATGCCTTCTTATTCCTAAGTTCTAAGAAAGTAGACCTTCATGGCATGTAACTAAGTTCTTTGAGAACGGTGACAAAGACCCTAATGGAGTTAGACTTATAGCCTATTCCTTGATCTTGCCTTTAGATGAACGGGGACTGATGAGATTTTCGGATATGCGATCGTCCAGGATACTTAGGGGAACTTCCTGCATATTACAGCGAGACCGTCTGATGGGCTCTGCCCAGAACGGGTCACATTCAAGCGACCATATGGATACCAAGCATAAGACCGCGCCATGATGGTTGGCGTAACGTCTCCACGAGGAAGACTCCCATTGGGTGGAGCATTCCTCTCCCTATCGCTAAGTGGAAACTGAGCTAACATGTACGTGGAAAAGAATGGAAAATAATATAATCTGTCTCAAGGTCACATAGCAAAGTGTGCCGTATTATTTTCAAGGAATATTAGTAATGATTTTTTTCTTGGCAAAGGTCGACCTTTTTAGATAAGACAGAATCCCGGTTGGCAGAGCCTGGAGCGTGAAGGAATGCTGCGAAAAAAAAATTAATTGAAGAGGTGATTACGATCTTGCTGTCCGATCGCGAATGGAGTAGGGAACAATGTGGCTTAAAGAGAGATGTTTAAATGATGGGAATGGGGAGAGAGATGACGAGGCTTTACTTTCCTGGCATTTATGAGTCATAACAGCTGCTTCAAACTATGAGATGATAAATTAATAGTCATCTGGTTTAGTGAAAGTGCTTGAGAGAAGGAAAGCAAATGCTTATCTTGAAAGAAAAGTTTTGAATGATTCGAATAAATCGGTAGACAGTATCCGATTTAAGATTGTTAAAGAATATTTGCCAGGAGAAGATGGAAGTTTACCTTACGTGCATGGAGCAGCCTTCCTCATAAATTACGGAGATGTCGCGTACTCGCTGTTTGAAGCTCGAAGGTGAGTTGGGCGTGTAAGTGAACGCTTTAAGACTAGAATTTCGTTTGGTACTCCACAGGTAAGTTATCAACTTCAAATACCATTGAGGCTTCTTCGAAGTCATTGGGAACGGTGGGCATTGAATCGTCCATTCGCCTTATGTCTGCATCCGACCTATGCAAGATATCCTCGAATAACAGCTGCGGGATTCCAATCAGAATTAAGGCTAATGAGCCGTTCTAATTAGGGCCGAAAGATAAACCCGTTGTTCACGAATGATTAGCCTTCCGAGAGACAGATACGAGGTGAAGAATGCTAAAGTGTCTGAAGAACTGGAGTATCGGGTGGAATACGTGCGTTGAAGGACGTCCTGATTTTAGCCGTCGAACGTCTTGGGGGGAAAAATCAAGGACGGAACCTAGTGGATTTTCTTATTCCTGCTGAGGAGGAGGTATGGAAATTTTATTCCCCACTCTTCCAGGGGGTCATCAAAGGAAATGAAAAACGTTAAGTATCACTGGTCATCCCATAGGTAATGTCGTTTCTTTCTCTGTTTTTAAAAATTAAAACACACCTGCATCGCATCAAGTTTCAATCAAGTATATATTCCCCTTCGTTCTCTATGACTCTCTGCCACCTTTCTACAAGCATTTCAATTCCACGTTTATAAAATTCCTTTGGCTTTGAAGCAAAAACTGCGGACAGGTCACTTTTGATAGCCTCCAAACTTTAAAATTCTTTTCCGTCGAGATAGTTTTGTAGACTTCTGAATAGGTGGTAATCGGAGGGTGCAATGTCTGGTGAATACGGCGGATGTGGAATTTTTTCCCAACCCA
>CAJPEV010002585.1:0-13126 GCA_905338385.1 Darwinula stevensoni
GGGGGGGGGCCCCCCCCCCCCCCCCCCCCCCCCCCCCCCCCCCGACGTTATGCCACTGCTTCAATCATGCTCTACATCTTCAGCAATGTGACATTGGGCATTTATGTCTTCTTCAACAGCGTCCGAACAATTTTTCACGATAGTTTGGATTCCACAGGTTGAGAAGGTTGTACCCTGTTCTTCATGCAACCATGTAGTTGTAGTTCAAGAGAAGAGAACCATGTAGTTCAAGAGCCATGCATGTGGTGATGGAAGACATCAGGATTTATACTGATTTCCGTTATTGTCTATCAATAATTCATCTTAGTCCACATTTGACTGGCATAAATGATGACACATTTTATGATTTTTTTTTCTCCAAAAGTGTACTGCTTATGTCTAAAATCGGTCAACTCTTCTAGGTAGTATCTGTTTTTTTCCTGGTCTTGTTTTAAATCTTGTTCTTCAAAGGAGACATAAGATTAAAACACTCCTCTTATTGGATGAAATGGTTCTTTAAATATAAGCAAAATAATCACGCCCATTTCCTCAATCCATTATGTTACGTGTCTTAAAATTTGAAAATTCATAATTTGTGCTTCAAATACTTTATAGAATCTTTATTGCATTTCAAACACATTCCTTAGGTATATGTATTTCGTATTTAAATATTCTATCCAGTGGCGCAACCAATCCTAAAGTTTGGGGGGTTCGAAGTTCACATGACCTGTCTTTCAAATGTCTCCGAATGCAAGGTGTTATCAAATCATTAGGAGAGATATACAGGGTGTCACAAAAGTTCGTGCGATTTTTTAAAGTTAATTTTTCAAAGAAAAAACATTTTTCCAAAATTTCGCAAGCATACCATACTATAGCATTTTTTTTATTGCACTTTCCACTGAGTACAAAATCTTTTAAGTAATAGTCGCCTTTTGGGTTTTTTAAGACTGAAATCGAAAAGAGAAACCAAAAAGTGTTTGCACGACTCGACGACTGCGCTGGATTCGACCATCAGGAAAGCGATAAAGCGCTACGAGGAGCTCGGTACATCGTCTGATCGCCCTCACAGGGGACGCCCTCACTCTGCTACAGACGCTGCTCATCAAGAAAATGTCCGTTAACTGTCCGAGAGGAATCCACGCCGTTCGCTGAGGAAGGTCGGCCAAGAGGTAGGAATTTCGCTCCGAAACAACCGCTTGCACCGTTCGAGTCTTGTAGCCTTCATCGCCTCAGTCAAAAGTTTCGCCTTTTGCTGCCTGTAAGCCTTGAGTCCAAAGCTGTTCTGGACGATCCTTCGCACCGACTCATGCGAAATTCCCACCTCTTGGCCGTCCTTCCTCAGCGAACGGCGTGGATTCCTCTCGGACCGTTGACTGACATTTTTTCGATGAGCAGCGTCAGTCGCAGAGTGAGGGCGTCCCCTGCGAGGTCCCCTTTTATTTGAATTGTCGTTCCTTCCGTTTTCAGAGAAAAATTCAGTAGCGTCACGTGCAGGACGTTTCCTTGACAGTTTCACTTTACTAAAGTGAGTTGCTACATGCAGCTGGCGTAACCTTCACCTTTCACCTATCTTTGTGCCTTTCCAGCCTCGCTCTCAGGTCGTTTGCTCATGATATCTTTCTGCGTCCCCCACCCTCGGGGGAGAGTGGGGATGGAGAAGTAGAGGGATACCATTATGAGCAGGAGTTTGGGGGGGTTCAGACCCCCTGATCCCCCCCCCCCCCCTGGTTGCGACCCTGATTCTATCTCTTGAAGGAATTCCCGGAAACCCTCGCCTTGGACAGACCAAGAAAAAAAAAGAAGAAAAACACCCCTCTAGGAAATAAAGGGGAAACCTTTGCTTGAGATAGTTGAGCGCCAGAGAGCAGCAGCAAAACACCGGATTGTACATGGCAGCCTTCACTCCTCTAACGCGATGGCGGTCTTTTCTGGTTGATTTAGTTAGTTAAAATAGAATGACCAGCTTGCCGACTATAGAGAGCGTTTCGTTGTACCACTGACTTATTCGAGTTGTGTATCGCTGGTGTATCATCAAAGGCAACTCCCATCCAGGCTTTCGAGATGATTAAAGGAATAGATGATGTCGAGTGTGGTAGGTTTTTCCGGTTTGATGGCAGCAAGAGAACGAGAGGTAACCGACTCGAGTTGCGCAAACCGCAGGTGCGGCTCGGGTCGAGACAGGAATTCTTTACTTGCACAGTGGTGAACGCGTGGAATGCGTTCGATGACGAAGTAGTGGCTGCCCCGCGCTGTGACTGTCTTTAACCCTTTCAAGGGCCAGTTTTTTCACACTTTTCAACACCTTCAGAAAACATGCTCCTTCAGAGTATTTTTGTTCATGTTCTTCATATATGTGATGTAGACACTTTATATATAATATATATAAGCATGCACACAAATTTTCGACTTACCGGTACCGTCAGAAGTGCTTTCGCGTATGGTATGTTTCGAAGCACGGAACAATGCAGAGTGACACTTTGCAAGTTCTGCACTCATATCTTGTTTTTCTCCGCTTTTTCTCTTTCTGGACTCAACGGCGTCCATTTTTACCGGGCACACCATTACAGAACAAGGACAGTCTCAAACGCAAGGTGTATACAGTGCGCATTGGATACCTATACAACCTCATTCGATGGGTTAAATGCCGCAGTAACCTGTTGCTGCACACGCTAAGGTGTGGCAGCACTTCCTGACAGACTCTAGGACAAAAGTAATATATAGGCGACGGCCCGTCAAAGCGCTAAATTTTAAAACCCATATATGGGTCCATGCCCGCGAACAGGTTAAGAAGAAACTGGATGCTTTCATGGACATGTAAAAAGGTGGGGAGCCATGTTGACGTTAAGTAATAGACAGTAAGCAACTCAGATAGTCAAAAATACACACACACAAACAAACAAAAATATAAAAATATTTAGCTTTAAGAGGGTTAGGCCTACCCTAAAATTAAGGAACGCTCGACCTCGACACGTCATATCGAAATGGGTGAAATCGCCTCTCGATATCATTATCTTGAATCTTGAAACGACACAGGGTATGGTATACCTTGCGAATCTGTAGCATTTCCTTAGTGTCACTTTTTACGCTTCTAAGCAGCACAGCGACGCATTTGAATTTCCTTGTCGCATTTCACTTTTTTTTATTACCAAAATTTGACCTCGAAAACCCATAAAGGGCGTATATCCTCAGTAACCATTTGGCAACACTGGGGGTTTTTCCCGTGCCTTGACTGCGCCTGAAGCACGTGGGAATCGGTGGTCTTTGTACGAGTTATTTTGCTTCGGCTAGGCCCTTGACGAGAGACATTTAGTGCGTATGAAGTTGGTGATTTGAAGTGCAGTCCTTATGTCTCGCGAGTCTTGCCAACTCTGTTGACTGAATTCCTTTAATAATTTCAGCTGGGCCTGAATATCATGTGGGTCTTGAGTGATGCAATGAATAGTTGACGATAGCGGGCCTAATTTAGTGCCTGTGCACTCATGGGAACCAGTGCGGAATAAGAGAACAAATGAACAACAACACACACAACATACTCATGTATGTATATATTAATGGAGGAAAGATGCCGAAATTATTTGAAGGAGAACGGACTGAAAAGTATCACCTGTTATCAGGGGAACCCATTATGATGCCAAAGCCAAGTATCCAAGAACTGATGATATTAATAATATGAATGTATGATATGAAAGTATGCAGTGTTCTAGATGATGAATCCAATATGAACGGGGCAAAGCATAGAAGAAATCCAAGTCTGAAGGGGGTTCTCTCAGACTTGAGCTAGTGTTAGATGTCAAGATTATCATTTACCATTTCCCTCCCAGGCTAACTAAAGTAACATATCTAGTGGGGCAGGCATAGGCAGGGTTTTAACTATTCCAGGCTTTCAGAGTGGCTATTAAGTCTATGCATTTTGGTTTTCCTCTCATAGTACTGTCTTCCAAACAAGTCATGTTTGGTACTGAAGTATCGTGGGATGACATTGAAGCTAGACTGTGGACTGGATATCTGCACCATCCTGAATTATCTACCCATTTCCTTAACACGTTGGCGACAATGTGTCCGGATGCCAGGATGCAGATTTTTTTTCAATGAATACCCTCTGGAACTGTTGAGAATGTTCCAGAAGATTATGATTTCATAATTACTGATAAAAATTCCAAAAAATTCAACATTTTAAAAAAACTCAGCAAAAAAAATGTTTTCTGGGACCATGCGCCCTGATGGCAGGACGCATTTTTTTACAAAAAAAATGCGCATGGTCCCACGCGGCGGACAAGCAAAAATAGGCTGGTCATCAACGTGTTAATTCCATCTTCCAGGCTTGCCTCTGCCCACATGGAAGCCTAAATATCAAGTAATCCCTCAGCTTGATGGAGTAAGACATGCTTATGACTAAGCTGAATCATGTCTTGATGATCTAGTTTGACTACCAAATTTTGTGTCATTCACTTCCAGGTTGTCTGTGAATGGTGCAATTGCTTCTTTGATGGGTAACCCGAATTTGGCACACCTCAGGATGGGATCATTGGTGTCTCTGATATTGATGCAGTCCTCATCTCAAATTACCTATATATGCTTGCCCTCCCATTTGTGACAGAGAACCCAGGATTCAGGAGTGCTGTGTATGCTGTAGAACCTACTCTACAGATGGGAAGGTTTGTTTATTCTCTCATTCACAGCCTTGGAATTTATTTATGTCTCCAGGGCTTAAGGCAATTAGAAAATTTTTGCTTGCATCTGTTTTAGTGCACTGTTCATGTGTGACAAACATCCATTTGAAATTTCATAGGTGAGTGTGCTTTTGAAAAGCCCATATTGTATTAGTTCATTCATGTTAGAATTGTACGAAAGTATATTATCGGAAAATTTATGGTAGAACATGCTTTGGTGAATTAATTTTATTCTTGTCATGTCTATTCTTGGATATCCATATAGTCAGTACATCTCAGAAATTTGTTTCCTTCCTGTGATTCACTTTTATCTCATGCCATCTGTCTTAGTGCTTTGTTAGTGTGTGATAAACATTCATTTGATATTTTATTGGTCAGCATGGGTTTGGAATGCCTATATTGAACTACTAGTTTCAATCATTCTATAGATGAAATGAATCATATTATTGGGGAATCTACAGGGTGACTCAAAAGTCTGGACACATAGGTAATATTACTAATATTATGTTTTTTCCCCAGATTGAATATGAGTTTGTTGAAAGAAGAACGTATTGAATTGGTACAGCTGAGTGGACGTGAGGAGTGGTACTTTGCATCGCTAATGATGGGCGCCATGTTGAAAATGTTATTGAAAAAAATTACTACATTTTTGCCTATGTGTCCAGACTTTTGGGTCACCCTGTATGGTAGAACCTATAGTGAAGGATTTATTAAGTTATTGTGTACATTCTTGTATATCTATGTAGTCAGAATATCACTGATGTTTGTCTCCTTGAAGTGATTCACTCGTGTTTATTCTCACCATCTTGGTATATTCCCACGACCAGGTTATTCATGGAGGAGATCCAGGAGTATCTTGAAGGCAGCAATGACAAAGATGGATCATGGAAGGATTTTGTTCATCTCCTCCCACTTCCATTCAATCAGATGGGATTCCAGGTGCATTCCCGAATAAATGCAAATGAAAATAAAATATGTGATGGCAGATTTATACCAATTTAAACTTACTTTCTTTTACCTTAAGCTAGAAACTTATTGTGGGATCCATTCATATCCTTGATCTTCCACACTTGAGTATTTTTATTATTGATATTTGTAGAACCTGACTTCAATCATCGGGAAGCACTGGAATTCTTCCAATCATTGGCATTGAAGTGTATCTGCTGTCTCATTCACATGTCTGGGCTTCAGCCAGGTCAATAAACTTGTGAGGGGCAACCTGATTATTCCTGCTCAGTATATTCAGCCTCCCATGTTGCATACATAACAAGTTGCATAAGGATCCTTGTCAAAACTATAGGGTGGTTGAAAAGTAACTCCCTATTGAAAATTGCTTATAACTTTTGTAAATAGTACTGCATTTGCATGAAACAAAATGTATTGTGATCCTTACAGTGGTAGAATTTAATTGATATCTCTGATTTCATCTCACAATGACGAGAGCAGCCCATAATGGCCCATTGCCTGACACTGTGCGAGCGATCTCAGCTGGCCTCCTGTTACAAAGTGCGGCAGTCCATGGTACAGGTGCAGGGATGGTGGCGGAATGTTCACGGACCTCGTGCTTCAGTGGATGCCAAGACCATCAGGAACTGCCATTCCAAGCTGATGAATACGGGATCTGTGGTAGATACTCGCAAAAGTGGTCGTCCCTCGACATCCAGGTCGGAGGAAAATGTGCAAGTGGTGCAGGATATGTTCATCCGAAGTCCCAAAATGTCAACACGCCAGGCCGCTCGTGAAAATGGCCTAACTCGCCACACGATCCAAACTGTTTTGAAGAAGGTGTTAAATTTTCGTCCTTGGAAGCCGCATTCTTGTCAGGCACTATCGGCGGAAGACTGATCGTCGGATGGAGTATGGGGAGATCATGCTTGCTTGGTTTGCAGACTGGCCCCAGTTGTTTAACAACATTGTTTGGAGTGACGAAGCCGTGTTTCATGTGGGGGGATTTGTGAACCGCCACAGTTGTCACTACTGGGCACGAGAGGATCCTGGGGCCACTGTTGAAAAGATGCAAAATCGCCCTAAGGTCACAGTGTGGTGCAGCTTGACATCCAACCAGGTTGTGGACCCATTCCTTATTCGGGACACTGCAGACAATTTCTACCATTCTACGGTCCACAGTAAAATTTGTTTCCCTACAATCAACCAATAATTAGTAAAGTTATTAGCAATTTTCAATAGAGAGTTATTTTTCAACCACCCTGTACTAAGAGGTGCACATGGATTGATGCAAGACTCTTGCAACTTTAGTGATAAATGATGATTCATCCTTTGGAAAGTGTTACAAGTGTTTGTCACTGCCTATGTGACTGACATGCCTTCTGAAAGGAGGATTTATATGTTAGCTTTTATATAAATATGGGAGTAATAATAATTTTGTATTAACAATGATTTAAATTCCTCCATAGTCTTTTCTATAATCTACTGAAGTAAATCACAAGTGTTTTCTTTTGCCTGTCCAGCCAAGCAGCGGCAGTGTATTGGGTTTCTGACCACTAGAGATGGTGAAGGTGCAGGTTGGGAAAGGGAAGCATGGTTGGGAAGCTGGGGGATTGGACCCTCAGTTGGCGAAAGACCTCAAGATGTGTCAGGTGAAACTTGGCATTCAAGTTGCCACCATATCAGCACTCCTTGATGTCAAGGACAACTGATATTCCAATCAGGTGAGTTTTTGGCTCTTCAAAGTCCCAACCCAAGGGAATGTGAGCAATGCATTCTCCCACTTCCACCTGAGGGCAATCAAGTTCTTTCAGAGATTAGTGGAATACTAACAATTGTTTGTATAGACCTTTTCTTATTGTCAATTTTTTGATGAATTTGAATGGTATGATGTCTGATGAAGTACATGAAGTACTAACCAGTCATGACTTCTACTGGGAGTGGAATGAAACATGATTTTTCATTTTTATCACCTTGTGACTGTAAGGAATCTTATCCATCTTATTCCTATCCTAGCATCACTCTCAGAACTGTTACCCATCTGATTCTTATTGATTCACTCATGTAATGAATCAGTATTCTGTATTGTCTTCTTTGCACAAAAACTAGGGATATGGATTTTTCGGAAATTGAATGAAATGGAAGTGAGCATGAACAAGAAAAGTGTAGGGATTTCATTCTGGATTTTGGGGGCAATATTTTTTTTATCATGCAAGAAGTTAATCTAGACCATGTACAAAATCATATTCTGTCTATTTTTTGTTAGAAATTACCCTGCCCTCTGGCTTAATAAGGAACAGTTGATTAACTCTTCCAGCTTATTGAATGTCACTGTGACATCTGATACTTCAGTAGCAGGGTATGTTCTGCCTTTTATATTACCAGTTTGAAGGCTTAAACATTTGCCCCATTTTTCAGTGACCCTTTCTTTCACAAAGGCAACTTGCAGGGTGTTTTGTATTAGAATATGTATCTGCTCTTTGTGAGTGGGGAAAAATCATTAATAAACATTTGTAAAAATGCTTCTTTCAACCTTAAACCTTTTCCACAGCACAACTGTGAGAAACTAGACACCTGTTTTCTTTTTGGAACACTTCATCAATAGAAAATTATTATAGAGACTTGAGTTATTTTGAAATTTGTGAGAACTCCTCAATCCACTGGAATGGGACCCTCTCCCAAATGGTAACAATTGGCCATGTGATATGTTGTCACACATTTGAAAAGGCAAAAAAATTGTCTATGCCATCACAGCTTACTCTATTAGTTTAACAGGGTAGGTTTATGACTGTGTTACTTGATCACAGTATTTTTGTAACCTTAACATACTTCTCTGCTGATTCAGTGACACTCCCATGCCAGTGTATCAATCATGTCTTTCATTTCATTTTCTACCCTTCAACCATTACAGTGTGCATTTGATTTTGGTTTCCACCAGGCTCTACCACAGAAGCTGGGTGAGGATTTGATGGGTTCCATGGTGGCCGGGATGAACAAGAAGCCAACGTTCTATCCATGGGGTCCCTTGGACATCACATCCCTTGTTCAGAAGCTCACATAGGAAGGCATTGTAAATGCCAATGTCAAAGAGACTGCTCTTGCTGTATAGTCCCCCTGGTCTGTCTCTCCAAATTCTTTTAAATTCTCATTTCCTCTCCAAATCCTTTGCAGTAGTTCTCAAAGAATACTAGTTCTATTAGGCAATGAGGAAAATATTTAAAATCAACTTTGTAAATGATAGGGGATGATGGGATACAGTGGGATGCTGATCATTTAGTTGCCTTAAGGATGAAACCTCATATAAATTTCTGATAGAGCCTTATCATCCCTGACATCTGCATGAGGTTTGGTTACAATTTTGTTACTTGGGTAGAAACAGTCAGTGAAATGCAACATTTCTGTACTTCTATTTTGTTTGCTGATTAGGATAATTGACTCAGACAGGACACAAATTACATGAGTCTCATAATTTTGTTCATGAGCTTTGCTTTGGTCAAATTCTAAGTCATTCATAGGTTTTTGTCAGGTTGCTTGAGTAATCAGAAAAATCAAAGCATGAACATCTGCAGATGCTCATGCTTTAAATGTAGCAATTAAAAGTCTCATCACAACAACCCTGTTGGAACAGTAGTGTGATTATTGATGACTTCCCTAAATGCTGTAATTGCTGCATCACTGCAGATGGACAATGTTTTGAATGCTGACATCATCCTGTTGAATGTGTGTATATTTTGCTTAGGCTTCCTTGTCAGTGACACTGGCAAGCATTTTCCAACCCTCCTGGGTAATTCCAATTTTAGCCGTCCCCCTTTGAAGAAAGTTCCGATGTCTGTCCACAGACCCAAGATGCCAGACCATGATTTCTTTGAAAAGGTAAATTCCAAGTAGTGAAGCTAGGGATAGGATTGGGTTGTCTACCTATCCTCGACCCCTTGCCGATTTCCTGCCTGTGCCACTGCATATATCTCACATTCTGCTTTGGCTAGCAGAATGGCTGCAAATGTTTCAAATCTCACAGCTCTGACTCTTGTACTACTCATTTAATAACCTTCAGAATATGTGACTGGAATTCTTGAACACCCTGTAGAGAATTCCACTAGAGACAGTTGAAATAATTTGTCTTCTCTCCTCTTATGAACCTAAAGGTGTCCAGTTTGAATTGAGTCCACTCATGGGAGTTCAAATTCATACAATATTTTGATATTCTTACTTCATTGATTAATGTGCCTCTGTAGGCCTGCAAGATTGTACTTGAGATTTTTTAGCTTGTGATCACGAGTTTTCCCATTGTTTTTTATTTATTATTATGTTACTCAGTTACTCATAAAGCCCAGTGATTCACCAGCTTCCATTTGCATAATTCAGTCATTTACATATGATCAGTAGAAGTTAGGAGGTGGCTCCTTGTCTAGGCTGGAAAAAGGAGACATTTAAGATCAGAAAATCATTCAGCACTCAGCCTGTGGAGTGTCAGACACAGCAATAATGGGAAAATACAATGAAGGTGTTTATAGTGAAAGTAACAAGGCATTTTCAACAATTACTCCTTTCCTGTCCAGAGGACAGGCCAGGAGTACAGCAGACTCTGATATGAATATTAAAAATCCTATTTCCAATCTTGAGCTTTTAAGTTAAGGTGTTCCATTATGGGGGTGGCCAGTGAACAAAGGAGGAAGAACATTAGCATGAAAAAATCAAATTCCTAGTAAGAACTGTTGAATCCCAATTTATGTAAACACCAGTTTTATGAATGACCAGTTATATGTACCATTTCCTTCCCCCCAAAAAAAAGGCCTTACCCAGTGGAACCCCGACATTATGAACTACAGTTATTACTGTTCGTTATGTACAATATCTCTTTATGCATGAAATTATGCATCTCAGTTACCTTTCTTTCTGGCTGAAAGCGCCGCAATTACTGTTATTTCGTTTGTTCCATTTTGTGAGCTTCTCAATGTATGAATTCCCAAATTAGTTCATAAAATAGAGGTTCTACTTCGATTTGGATCAAATTATTGCGCAGAATCTCTTTGTTCCCCCGCATGAGAAGCCGGTGAACGCGATAGAGCATCCCTTATCGTGACGTTCCACTTTCGTTCGCCGCATCCACGTAATCGCATCGTTAAATTTCATTACGTTCTTCCGTTTCCAGGAAAGCGAGGATATTGTGATCCAGATCGTGGAGAAGCGGATGCACATCTGCGAGGACGACGCTCGGCTCGACCTTCGAGCGAAGTTGAAGCGGATCATCACGAGCTCGCGCAACAAAATCTGATCTCTCGCGGACAAAAAATTTCATATATTTCCCAAACACAGAAAATCGTGTTTCATTCCAGGCACAGGGGGTGGAGCGGGGAAGGGAGTCTTCCCTCCGTGACTAGAAACGTGTAATTTGATGGGAAGAAACCGTTCGGCGACGAGGGAGCTCGTCGAGAAAATGAGGGAGTTCATGGTGGGTTGAGCAGGCGTGAAAGACGGAATCTTGGTCGAGGCATGTGCATGAGGGGATCGTGGCGTTTCCACGCATCATTTCGCTTTTCTCGTTTATGGGCTGACAGGATCGCGGAGGGGGAGATACGGAGTCAGTGGGGCACTCTGGCGGGGAGATAACGGGGGTTGTAACTGTCAGTATATCTTGCAGCGAAGCGGAAAAAACACGGAGTTGAATATTGAAGATGAGGGGTTGGGTGGGGGGAGGAAATGAAGGTTGGCGATGAGGAAGCGGGGTCAGGAGGTAATTGGGAGGGGGCAAAAAAAAAATGGGGGGCACAGGAAGTGAAACAATGGGGGGAGGGCGATTCCCCCGGTCGTTTTCCTCATCACAGACGGGAACAAAAAAAAAAAAGTAAATCACGCCTCTGAATCCTGGACTTCCCGGCCTTCCATCTCGGCCTGGATCTCCTCGGGGCTTCGAAGGTCGATGGCGAACTTGGCCGGCTTCGCTTTCTTGCCCTTCACGCTCTTGCTGAACTCGCGGAAGGCGGTGGCGACGGCGAACGTGAGCCTCCGCGCCGACTCGCGCGAGTCGCACACGAACGCGTGGCACCGGAACGGGTGGACCTCTTTCAGATTCCCCTCTTGGACGACGATCATGGCGAAGACCCGCGTGAAGCTCACGTCCTGGACGCCGTAGGAGATGAGGTTGATGGGCGTGAACCCGTCGAGATGATCGCGGACCAACCTAGACTTGGACTGCGCGCTCACGTGCACGCCGTCGGAGCGGACTTCCAACTGTACGAACGGCAACGAATCGCCCTGTTTGAGTTTCTTCGCGTTCGCGACCAACTCGTCGACGGGCGCCCGCGTGTGCTTGATGCCCCAGAGCCCCATGGCGTCTCGCCATCCGAGGGCCTTCACCGTGAATTTGCACGGGAGCGGCACTTCCGACGGCACGGCACTTTTCTCCTCTTCCTGCATGGCACTGGCAAGGGAGGTGGAAGTAGGAACGCTACCTGTTCGGCGGCTCGACGCGGACTGACGGGGGAGAGACGGTGATGCGAGGCCGCTTTTCTTCTCAGCCAATCCACCTGTCCGACCGCCGTGACGTCACCGAGGGCGTCTGCTATTATTCCCATCGGCTTTTCTCCTCGCGTCGCCCCGCCTTTCCTCGCCCCTTCGTCACGGTCTCGGATTACAGCAACGTTTTGTCTCGCAAACCGACCGAAACTCTCTCTCCCTTTTTCGTTTCCCCCTCGGAAACCGGGAAAACCTCGAAGTCATCGCCGAGTCCCCGAGTCATCCCACGGAGCCTGAGAACCTCGCCGACAGTATTCAGTACCGAGCAGACGCACCATATGGGCACGTGTCCCTCCCGATCTCGAACGAGCACCTGGGCCGAGGGGGGCCACCTGTCAAGTGGGTCACCTGCCGCTCCTTTGTGTTTCTTTGTGTCGCTTTTTAGAGGCGGAGCCAAACGGTTTTTGCCGAGTCGAGCAGGGATCGTTTAAACGTTTTTATCTCTACGCCGAGTGACGAGTCCCCACGACGTGACGGGAGGCTCGAGTGGGCCCGCTCCAGCGCATTTATCGAACCACGCCGGTTGCTAAGTGGCTCGTAGGGCCCGGCCCACCGATTTTTCTGCTCGCGGGATTCGAAACGATGAGCCGTCGGGTCCGTTCCGGTTACTCGGTGACTCATCCGGCACGCACGGTCCGTCGTGAGGTCCGTCGGAGCCGAGAAAACGGGGGACCCGCGAGACGAAACGACCTCGCCCCCTCCGATCGTCTCGGCCCTCGGCCGGCGACCCTCGACCCCCACGTCCTCCACCCTCTTTATCAGAATCTCGAGATCCACTCGAGAGACGAATTTCCTCCGTGGACGCGTCGAGTCCCGCCCTCGACCATGCGGTATGGACACTAAGAGTGGGATTCGTTCTAACCCAGTAAAGCCTGCGATTGCCCAGCACGAGACCGAACCGATGAGTCATTAAGAGCCTCAAAGGCGGACTCGAAGTCCTTGGCCTTCAGTGAAAAGTCACACGATGAGTCCTTTGTATCTCGGGATCATCTCCCCTCCCCCGCCCCTGCCCCCCC
>CAJPEV010002585.1:13157-42164 GCA_905338385.1 Darwinula stevensoni
AAAAAAAAAACTCAACGTGTAGCTTTCGGCTTTGCGATAATCGCCTGTCTCATGTAATTAATTAAATAATTATTTTATTATTTATTTTGCAGCGATGCCAAGAGGACTTCGACGCTGCACCGGACCGTGCGGAAACGCACGGATAGCGAGAATAAATTGCGCAATTTATCGGTTCTCGAAGCGTTGAAATCGGACGGAGGAAACCAGAGGAAAAGTCCCGCATCATTACCTCTCCGCATTCCGTTTTAACGCCTTTCATTTTCCCTGTCTGTTTCCGGCTCTGCCGAGTGGAACCAAGGTTTTTTTTTCGGTGGCCGAGAGACAGTCGCCGATGACGGCAAAATAGCCTTTCAATGTAATGGTATTTTGTAATGTCATTTTATTGAAATGCAAATATGCATTACGTTGGGGTGGTTTACTCCTGCAAGGACTCGGCATAGCTTAGCTTAATACCTAATCCCTTTCCATCTAAATGTTGGAGACGAGTCCGAGCCCCGGGTGAATCATTGACACGGCTGAACTCATGAGTCCTTAATCCGAGGAAAGTTTTGAGGGATGGTACCTTACTGCATTTCATAAATGGTACAGAGAATATCATTATTCCCGCTTTAATAATAATATTAATGAGGGAAGGGTGGGTGAGGTCATGATTAAATTATTTAATTTGTGGGGTTCTGCAGGTGATACTTCTGGTGTAATCCCGTGCAGATCTGATATTTTATTTGTAAAAAAAAATGGTGTCGAAATGTATAATATTCGAAATATCAAAATGTATCTGTGCTTGGGTCGTCTTCACGCCGTAGAAGTGCGTGACCCATCTTTGAGGGAAACTTGGAACTCATTGGGAGCTTTCGTAAATCAGCATGCTGTTTTTTTTTGGCATGGATGATGCAACAATTTTTTTATTACTTCCTGTTACATCTCAGGTTCAAGTTAGGCACCGTTTTAAAACAATTTTCATATGCTATAATAAATAGTGTCATCCACAAAGGTGACCGGATGCCTGTCTCCTCGGCAGACGATCTGGCGGTCTCGGTGGGGAACCCTCAAACGGGCAAGATGACCCTTGTCGATCAGGGATTCTTGGCTTTCACGAACGCCAGAATCTTAGGGGCCCATTAATAATCAAAATCAGTTGGGTTACAACTTAGGTCTGGGTGAAATCATTGCTTTTTTCTTTCTCTTTGTCAAATGAACACTTTTTTTTTTTGGAATATGGATCATCTGCATTGAGCAATCTTTCATATACTACTGGCAAAAATTTGCCTTGACTACTTGAAGCAAACACAAATCAAGGTTCGAGCACTACTGGGTGAGTTTAGGATAAATTGTTACCTTCCTCCTCATCTTGATCAACCTCCATTAGTTCAAAGGCAGTGGGAAGATGAAAATGGCTAATAACACATCAATTTGATGAATTTCATGATCACCTTGTGAAACAGATGAAAGAGGGGAAGAGAGTCAATAGCACTTCATTCAAGAAAAAATCACAGTAAATTAATGTCACCTATATCTCCCTTTTGATTGTCTCTTGTTGACTCTTCGGTCCTCCGTCATGCGGTTCTGAAGGTTGTAGACCAGCTTCCGCATGTGGGTGGACGAGTAGGCCCCACTGGTTTCGTTATAGCTCTTCTCACACAACTGGTGAAACAAGATCCCATGTTTCGTCTCCAGCTTCCACAGAGCCACGCCTGCTTCTTCCTGGAGACGCTGGACTTCCTCGAGGCTCACATTGCGGGAGACATTTGCATGCCGCTCCAGGGGGTTCTCCAGATAGAGGGCAGCATAGTCTGGCTTGGTCATGGTGTCGGCATGCAACACCGACATGGCCTTGTTGTGGAAGTCAAAGCCCCTCACGAAGGCAAAGAAATAGTGCAATAGTTCCCCGAGAGATGACTCGTTAGTGTCTTCCTTGTTATCCAGGCTGTATACCTGGCCTGAAATAATAAGGTTAAAGATCTTTACAGAGCATGAAAACACATTTTGGCAATACTCATAATGTCGGCTGACCCGATGCAGCCCAGTTGGCCAGCGTGTGCAGCCGAGGTAAGATGGAAGGGGAAGTTGACTGAAGGAAGAAGATGACCAACAGTGTCAGAGAGAAATTGGAGATCCATCTCCCTGGTGCTGGATTTGTCAACTGGACTCCTTGGGCCCACCGTCTCACGGCAAAAACGAGTGGAGCCACTCGGGGATCTACCTGAGTGCAGAGCCAGAGGAGCTCTGACATCCTATGGCCCATCCTGGTATGAAGAAAAAGACCATTATGAGATAGACTTATGTTGGATGTATAATCGCAGCTTCTATTAACTGAAAACAGTTTTGACCTTAGTATGCAATTTGGCTGAGATGAATTGCATGCAGTGCATACAGATGATAATCAGGGCCTAGTGCTTTCAAAATTGGCTCCAATATGACTCCAATATGCTCCAATATGACTGTAAACTATTGGGAATTTTAAAAATAACTCACGGGTCCATAGAGATATCACATTGGGTACCAGCAAGGTCATGATTGAACCGAACGATGGGCACTCTTGCCTGCAGGATGCGGATGATATTTGAGCAACCAGGCACATGATTTGCCAGCAAATCCCCTATTAGCTCTAGATAGAGCTGTGTCTGAAGACGCTGGTTCCCTGGAACAGCTTTAGTCTCAAAGACCAATCTGCTCTGTGGGTCACCAAACTCCTATGGGAAATTCCCAATAAAATTCAGCTATTGCTCTCAAGGTGTTTCAATTTTAGAGAAATGATAAGGAGAACCTCAACAGATGTGGGGCGAATGACGATGTCCGTATCGCATCCGTGTTTCCCAAACCCATTCACAGAGGACCCAAATGGTGCCACTGAACACAATGGCATGAAAGAAGATGACAAAATATCTTCCAACTGACAGGCTATCATGTACTTGAGCCTCACTCCTGCTTCAGTCAGTCGTGTGTACTGAAAGAGCTCTTTGATCTGCTCAGACATCTAAATAAGCAGAAAAAGAGGAATTTACTCAATGCAAAAAAAGAACACAAAATATGGCAGAAAATTAAGCAGCTCATGCGGTCAACCTGAAGTGGCTTCAGACGCTCTCTCAGCTCCACTTCTGAAGGAACGAAGAACTTCTCAATCGGAAGCGATGGTGCCTTGGGCTCGGATTTCCCCGTCTGACTTTTGGACCCTCCCAAAAGCCAGAGAAAATGTGAGGGCAATGCCATCACAGGGGATGAAGTTGTGGGGAAAACAGCAGCTTTTGACAGCGCCTCAAAGCCCTCATGACTTTCGTATTCCACCAACACTGACGACTGGAGGAAAACAAAAGACTCATGAGCTAGGAGCTTCCTCATGCAAAACTGACAGAGATTAAGGCTAAAACTCTCACTTTGTCATAGCTGCTGATGAAAAGGGCCCTCTTGAGTTTCCCATATTGGCTGCACACGTTTAGGAGATCATCGATAGACTTTTCAGAATTCACTCTGATTAGCGATGATCTCCGTGCCTCATCCTTACGTTCTCTCAATTCCGATTGAAAACTTTTAATACTTTTCTTTGGCTCTGCTTCACCCACACGAGATGGAACGGCAAGCGAAAATCCGGAAGCGGAATTGCGGGTTTTGATGAGGGAACTCGGTCCGATGCGTCGTCTCCACAGTTCTCTGACGCAGGAAATGTTCAGTCGTTTCACACTTCGAGTCCCTGAGTTCCCGGCGAGCATTATTATTGCGAAGCCGCAATGGCTATAGGAATCACGTGGATCCACACGGGCTGCTGTGCACGTCCATCTCGGTGGAAGTGCTGCGAAAAATGCGAGTCATATCGCCAAGTTCAGCTCCTTTTTCTCCAGAGAATTCGCATGAGAATGTAACAAAAAATACTTTATCAATAAGGAAAAATAAGTTAATTTTGATTTACATATCTTTATGGAATATTTAAGAGCATGAAACAACTCCTAGGGGTGATGTGTTGAGGGGCGGTGCTAGGTCGATGGAGCTTCCGTGAGCACGTCATAGCTTTTCCGAGAAGTGGTGGAGGAAGGAGGGAGAAGGAGGACGGGTAATTTTCTGACTCTTCAGTTCTCTTGTGCCGTTCTCTTCGTTCCTATCTCCTCATCTCAGGTTCTTCCTCATACCACGGGAGGCTTGATCCCTCCGATGACGTCCTGATTCGGCGTCGATTCTTCCTTTTTTACGTTCTTGAGCGCGTCTCGGGCATCAGATAAGAGTTCGCTGTTGCGGATTCTGTGGAAGTTCCGGGAAGATCTGACCCTAGTGGGCCCAAAGTCCATCAACGATGTCACTGTGGGCAAAAACTCAGCAATTGCAGCAATTTCAGGCTGAAGCATTTCGTCAGGTGCAAACCCTGTATCAGCCTGAGCATTTTCCCATTGAAGTTCGTCATTATTTGGCACACTGGATCGAGGACCAGAACTGGTGAGAAGGCCTTCCCAAAGTCAATCTTTACCCAGCCTGGTTTTATAGAAATATTTCTTGCAAGGAATTGCAATGTAACAAATTACTATCGTGATAATAAGTAAAAAACTTCAAGTATGTCTATCCTACAGAACAGTTGCATTCAGAAGGTCATAAGCCAAGCCACAATTTTGATGCCAATTTCCTGAAATTGAATCTGTAATAAAAAATCGCTGTTGAAAGTACCATGTGAACTACTTTGAATTGAGGCAGTTTCAGTGGCATCAATGTTGGATCTTGGGCTGATCTGTTGAATGGTGAATAATGCACGATTAATGCATTCTAATGATTCTGATGATTCAACAGTGTCCTGAAGTAAAAGTATTATAAATGTAGTGCTGCTCTGAAAGGTCAAAAGGGATTTCAAGATGGTGAGTTATTGGATGAGAAAAAGGAATGACACTGGCTGAGAAATGCATCTCATTATTCCTAATTTTATATGAGGCACAGAGTCTGATGACTAGTTTACCTTCATTATTTCATCATTGTGTGAGCAAATTTCAATGAAAATGAGCGTGATTTGATTTCCAAGCATGATCACACTTCAAAATAGGAGCCTGACTGTAAGTCTTGTTAATAGTATGTTTAAGGGTAACACAAGACAGACAGTATTGGTCATGAGAGTGTGTAATTTATGATGGTAGTTTTCACTCTTTCCTTGAGGCTCTTCACTTATATTTGGCTGCTCAGCATGCAAAATATTCTTCTTTGTATTTCCCCCAGGGGAATTGCATGCAGATGTGAACCTAGCTCCTATGGTTTTTTTGGAGAGTACAAAAAGCTAAATTCAAGTATCTTGAGTATAGATTGGTTTTCAAAGGTTTTTTAAAATAACAATTGGGGGTCATGTTGGGAGTACTTCATTGCTCTGTGTCTTCAAGTGATAAGTGTTAATGAGTAGTTTGTGAGCACTTTAGTTGCTATGGACCTGTATTTCTTCCTTGTACTTCACTTTCTTTTACCTAAAAAATTCATTCTTGAGTTTCAGTGCTCCCTTGCCATCCTCTATTGCACCTCCATTTGCGAACATTGGACTCTGAAAAGTGTTATGCTACTCTTTTCCTTTAGATTATGTCCTGCTAAAATCATTGACTGACTTGTATGTGGGGGTTTATCTCACAATGAGAAATGTGCTTATTCTTATTTCACTAGCTTGTGTTACCCATAACATTTACATGTTCTCCTAATTAAGGCTAATAAATTTCATACTATAATAGTAAGATGTGATACAGCATTGAAGTTTCTCCCAGCCATATTTAGGATAAGTTTGAGTTGTGTATTACCATCTGAGTACCAAAAATTCCCTAAACACCAAAATTTTCAGTGTTTATCAGCTCATAACATTTGAGTGAGACATGTTACTCAGATTTGCAACATCCAAGCATGTATGATGATACCTCTTGGCATTAGAAGCCTGGAGTACTTTTGCAAAGGTCCCCAGATGAGATACAGGCCATTCCAGCTGGTAGAACCTAAACTGCAGATCAAGTTGTGATGTCCACTTAGCAATAGGGTTTCTCATTGAGTGCAGACCAGCCTGATTGTCTTGACCAGTGGGTTGGACTGTGTAACTACTATAGGGCTCTTGGGTCAGGTGTCAGTGAATTTTAAAAATCAAACTGATCTGATCGAGTCCAGAAAAATTGGCCAATGCAGTTGTCCAACAGGTAGATGGACAGACAGGCACACACTCATTTAAACTCGTGCAATTCTAGCCAGAGGTTTCTCCATGTCTCTCCATGAGAGGGTTGGGCAGTCTCTGGTACATGACAGAATGATGAATATTTGCATTTTCAGGATGGTTGTATCAGGTTTTAGATCCTGCTGCAATCATGTGGTTGGGTTGGCTTGAGAAGCTTATAATTATTCATCAAGTTCAGGATAGCTTAAGTCAAGCTCCTCTGCATTGTTGTGCTAGTGTGGTTTTTTTGGGGCATGCATTGTGGAAAAGAGAGTAATTTTCCCCGGAAATCTTGCAGGAGTGACTTGGATCCAGATAATCCTGCTCATGAGCAAATAGCAAGTGCCATGGTTACTGCCCTCATCCAAGAATTGGAACGGACATACATGGCCACTGATGATGCCAACTTTGTCATGAAACTCAAGCTTTCTGAAGCGGCTGCCACATTTAGGGTGAGCTCCATTGCATTTATATATTGGAAGATCTAAGGAGGAATACCAGAATGGTTGAGGATTGATACTGTCTTCTCCCCATTAGCAAAGATATGTGCAGAACCCAATGGCCCTGGTCCGCACTGTGCAACACTGCTTGAGACTGGAGCATGAGCTAGTCCAACAAGCTGAACAGGTTACTCCTGTTATTGTCTGTTTTAACCTGAATATGTTGAACTCATTGTTGAACCAATGGAAATAATGAATGATGATGCTTATATCAGGTGGGTGTTAGTGATATGAGCATAGTTAGCCAAGATCCTTTGTCTGAGATCTTGGAAAAGCTGAATTGGCTGAAACAACGTACAAGGGAGACCCAAGATGATCTGCGTCGCATGGAACGGGAACAGGAGGACCTGGAGATCCAGTATCATGAATGCACCAAGATTCACAGTCAGCTCCTGATTTCTTGTTTTAAGAATCCATGCCAGTGGCGGCTCGTGATATTTAGCGCTAGTGGTCTGTCTATGGAGATGGGGTAGGCAGGGGAAGGCACTGCTTACCCCCTCTCCATAGGTGAACCACTAGCGCTAAATATCACGAGCTGCCACTGATACGTGCTCTAGTTTTGCTAAAAGTACTCATCCTGAGTTTTGCTCTTTTGTTTCCTGTTGATCAGCTGCCCTGAGTAACCTTCATACTCGGGATGGCCAGCCTGGAATGGAGACGCATTTACCTCAACTCCAAAAACAGAAGGAGGCAAAGGAAAAAAATATCCAGCAAAAGGTAGGTTCCAGTTTTTTTGTTCTAGATAGTTTGAATTATAGGATGTGTACCTATGTATATGAGTTGAATGTGTTTTTTTTGTTTAGGCGGCTGCACTGGTGAAAGCACGTATGGACTATGTGGAAAAGCAGCTTGACACATTCAACCATTTGCAGAGCCTGCAAAGTCGAATCTTGGAGAATGAATTGATCTTATGGAAAAGGGATCAGCAGTTGGCTGGAAACGGAGCTCCATTTACCCGCAACCTTGACCAAATTCAGACCTGGTTAGGCCTGAGATGCTCTTGATGAGATTGTTGGTCTTCTGAGTGTTCATTTTATAATGGGAATAAATTTTTAGGTGTGAAGGACTGGCAGAGAGTATATGGGGCATGCGCCAGCAAATCAAAGAATTCCAGCGGCTACGGGGGAAAATACAGCTCAATGACCAGGTGAACATGATTGAAAAGCTTGACTATGAAGTCACAAAATTGCTGTCCACACTTGTCACCAGGTGAGTATGCTCAAGGGTCATCATGCTAATTCCGCATCCTTGAAGTGTGACTGTAATGACTGTAATTTGTTCCTTCCAGCACATTCATCATTGAGAAACAGCCACCTCAGGTGATGAAGACAAATACTAGATTTACAGCCACAGTTCGCCTTCTTGTTGGTGGGAAGCTCAATGTTCATATGACCCCTCCTCAGGTAAGATAGATTAACCCTGAAAATGAAGAGGCATTAATCCCCTAACATTTGTATATTCATGACTGGCTTGTCATGATGACTTTTGCAATAGGTGACAGTGAAAATAGTGAGTGAAGCACAGGCTAAGGTCCTCCTGCGAGATGATAAGGCCCAGGGAGCTCGAAGTGAAAGCAGTGGAGAGATCCTCAACAACACCGGAACTATGGAGTATAATCCAACCACTCGCCACCTTGCCATTAATTTCAGGTGATATAGCAGGAATTCATTGCACATGTGTCAAGTGATAATTAAAAGGAAACTGATGAAGGGATAGTTATTGAACTCTTCTTGATGCCCTGTGCAGGAACATGCAGTTGAGGAAGATTAAGCGAGCTGAGAAGAAAGGAACAGAGTCTGTGATGGATGAGAAATTCTCCCTTCTCTTCCTCTCTCATTTCAAGATTGGTGGGGATGTGTTAATTTTCCAGGTGAGATTGCAAAAGGGACACTGTTAGTGTTCAAATAAAATTGTAAAATCTTGGAGCATTGATAGGTCACTTTCCTTCTCAGTCATATCATGAAGTTGTAAAGTTGGCCACTGCACTCGGAAGGCAGTGGACTAATGACTCTTTATTTATGTATCAAACTTTGAAAATTTTAAGGAGTCCTAATGATAGTAAAAGTAAAAGATGAAATTGAATGATCATGTCCACTTGTCATTTCCAGAGCCAAGCTTTTTTTTCTTGAAAAAGAAGAGTTGTTTTCATAAAGCAAATAAGACCAGGGTATTTTAATTAATTCTTGGTATCTCACACTAGGCATTGAATGTAGTCTGTTGTCATGGGACTAATAAGAAGGCTCATTGGACAACTTAGAGGATGTTTCCTTCGGTTCATATTCTGATTCTAATTTTTTCCTTGCAAATTTCTTACAGGTGTGGACACTTTCTTTGCCAGTTGTTGTAATTGTTCATGGAAACCAAGAACCTCATGCATGGGCCACTGTGAGCTGGGACAATGCACACGCAGAGCCTGGTCGTGCTCCATTTGTTGTCCCAGACAAAGTTCCATGGCCAATGGTGGCTGATATGCTAAACAAGAAGTTCATGTCTGTTTGCGGACGCTCCCTCACAGAAGACAATTTCAACTTCCTGGCTGGGAAGGCCTTTCGGTATGATGTTCTGATGGTTATGTGTTCAGACATGTGATTTTGTGTGACGTTCATTCATGAATGTCTTATTTTGTTATGAATTTATTTTCAGGAATCATTCACTGAATGATTATAGCCAGCTATCTCTGAGTTGGAGTCAATTCTGCAAGGAACCTCTACCTGAACGCAACTTCACCTTTTGGGAGTGGTTCTATGGAATCCTGAAGCTCACACGAGAGAATCTCCGTGCCCTCTGGAATGATGGGTGGGTGTCTGAAATACATTGGATTCAAATAGTAAATTCTGCATTAAAGCAGAGAGTAAGGAATGTTTTTTCTTCAGGTCAATTTTGGGATTCATTGGGAAGGCACAGACTACAGACATTCTCCTTCAGTGTCAACCAGGAACCTTCCTTCTACGGTATTCAGACTCTGAACTTGGTGGAATCAGCATTGCCACAGTCACTGCCACAGATTCTCCTTCTGGACCAAGTGAGAAAATTGCAGATAATTTATAGGAATTTAGAATCAGCAAGATCTGAGCAAATTTTCAACATATAAGGATGAAGTAAATCCTCATGCATGGAGTTGAATGTCTTTTACAGGTCTGAATGTGGACCACTTCCAACCATGGACACATAGGGATCTGACGATTCGGAGTCTTCCTGATCGCATCCATGATCTCAGTCGTCTAACACATCTTTACCCAAATATTCCCAAGGACGACGCATTTGGTCGCTACTACACACCCATCAATGATGACCAACCTCAGACAGGATACATTCGACCTATGCTTGTCACTCACATTCCTTCGTAAGTACACCTCTTAGCTCCACATTTCACTTCAGAGGTGCCAACTTGACATTTCTTTAGCAAAGCAGCAGCAGACCCAAACTGCAGAATTATAGCCAAATGCAAAGACCATGTTGATCTTTCAAGGCTTTGAACTCTTGCCCCACTGTCTTTCATCATGCTGCCTATGGGTGCATCGGACTCCTTGTTCCCTTCTCTGAAGTTGTCATCTATGCTTAAATTGCAAAATTTTCCTTTCACTTGTTTTTTCATATTTTACTTTAAGCTATTGGTCAACACAGAGGTGGGTTTGACTCCATTTTATTTGAAAGGTGACTTGAAAAGAGGTATATTCTATTTGAAGACAGCTACTGGAAATTGATTTGAAAATTCCCATTGTGTTCATATCTCATATACAGGGTGTCCCATAAGTCCCTTTACCCTCAAGTTTTTTTTCGTGTGAATTACAGTAAGGATTTGTGAAGATGGCGGAAGATATGAGAGATGAAAACTCCTTTACATTGTTGAATGAGTGTTATTAAATGTCACAAATTAAAAATACATAAATAACTAATTGCATAGGTTTCATTTTGTTGTCCTATTTTACCAGGAAAAGTTCAGGTGTAAAGGGACTTATGGGACACCCTGTATATTCCTCATTTCTTTGCATAAATGAGAGGATTTGCACCTCTACTCAGAATATTCCCATTCTTATGTCTAACCCATAAAGATGTATAATTTTATGGACTGGTCTATGTACAATTGAATCTTGGTTGGTACTTGTTATACTAAAATGAAGCAGCATAATGCAGTTGAATGTAACTGAAATTGTGCTTTTAAATTTTTTGTAGAACAAAATTTGATTCAACAGAAAAATTCATGCCCCAGTACTTACCCAAACGTAGTATGCTGAAAGTAAAAAATTTTCCTCTTTTCAAGAGGGAAATAAAATCAATTCCTTTGAAAGATAGAAACGGAAATGCTTATCTCCATCCAGTCCCAGTGTTCCACAGCCCATCCCCTCTTCCTGTCTCAGTTGTACAATCTCTCTCTGAGTCTTATGGGAAGGAGCCAAATGTGGCAAATAACATGTATGTGATAGGGGGTATATGAATGTGGGTGAATGTTTGTATTGAAGTATAGGACAAGGGGCTCCTATCTCTTCTCCTCCATTCATCCTGTCTGAGCTTCCTTTTATGTGATGTTGACTGGCATGCTTTGTATGCACAACGGAGGCTCTTACTCATTTACATACTATAGTTTATGGTGTTTGTTTTGCAGCACCCTCAGAATCCCTTGGGCCTCTACTACACACATATGAGATTAAAAAGTCATACAATCATGGTCATAAAGTGGATTGAGTGCTTGAAGCACAATCCTCTCATTCTGTACTGACAACCTGATGTAAAAGAATAAGGCCTGAATGCTGAAAGGTTAACATGGATTCCTATTGGAGGAAAAGTGCTCTTTAGCGTAAAGGCCCCATTATCCCCCTAAATGTGGTTCATGCATTTGGACCTGGTTCTTTTGGCTATATGAACTTGGTTGTAATGAGATTCAACCATACAGTGGGTAGTGGGAATGTGGCATCAGGGAAAGGAAAGACCCCCCCACCTCCTCAACCACCACCACCACCACATCCTGGATCCATTATAAGTGTGCCATATCGGTACTTCGCAATAGTAAGCCTCTTGTCTCATCAAGTTTAGACCAAAATGTACTGATTTTAGTTTGCAAGTCAAAAATAAAGAATTTGCACAGATGAGGTTCAACCCTCATGTGCTTCAAAGTAAACTAGAAGTATTTTTGGACACAAGGTTTAAGTGATAGAAAGTTGCATTTGAGGGACTGAGAAGTCAGAACAATGACTTCATTTTGCCCTATCCTGGGTCCAAGCCAAGGGCCTCTTTGTTGTTTGCCTTACATTTGCTTCTTGGGGGGGGGGGGGGGGGGGGGGGGGGGAGGTGGGGGGGTCTTTCCTTTCCCTGATGCCACATTCCCACTACCCACTGTATGGTTGAATCTCATTACAACCAAGTTCATATAGCCAAAAGAACCAGGTCCAAATGCATGAACCACATTTAGGGGGAGAGAAGTAGTTCCTCATGTCTGATTGGTTGGATTCCAAGGGTATAAATATTTAAAGAAGTAAAATATTTCATCTCAGATAACACAAGATGGGTAAAGGGCGATTAAAATTCTCCTCTTTCCTCTTCTTTTTTGGATTAATTAAGGATGAGCCACTTCTGACCCTCTCTTCTCCCCCTTCCCCCTCTTTACAGCACTGTTTCTATTATCCCAAAAATGCTTTTCAAGACATTGGCATTGACACTTCAATGCATGTGAACACTTCATGGAATATAGGATGAATCTCCTTGGTTCTAGTGCCATCCTTGTATAGCCAGTAACTGACAGACTTGTATGGTGATGGGTTTCCCATTAGATGAATGTCATTGCAGATGTTGGTAAATCCAAGCAATGCATGCCAGTCACCAAGGGGAATTATATGCTTTGTGCCCATTTATAACCCAGACTTCATCCTCTTTCCTAAAATTGTATGTTTCACTCAGTCTGCAATCTGATTTCCTCGCATTTTGGATGATAAAATATGGATATCTGTAGGTTGCTATCAGCAATAATTTTGCTGATAAACTTATACATACTGAATAATGCTTTAGATTGCTGGGATACAAGAATTGATTCTGCATTGCAGGGGCTGCATCAAAGCTCCCATTCCTTTCCTGGGCAACATAACTCCTAGTGGCTGTGGGGAGTCCACTTTCCATTTTAGTCAAAAGAATGTTTTGCTATAGTTCCCTGCTTTACATGGTTGACTATCCCCCCATTATATTTCAGTGGCATTTAAAAAAATTACTTGAACTCTTTCCCTTTTTTGTCAGTCCTCACCAAATTCAGCTGTCTGTTTCATTGATATATGATATACAGGGTGACTCAAAAGAAATGTAGCAAATGTAAGCAATTATATATTTTTTCTACTTATCTAATGGAAACAAAACCTTACACAAACATCTAGTGGAACATAAGCTTTCTATAAAAACCAAAAAAGTTCAATACACCCTGATTTTGCTTTGATACAAGACTTAAAAGAGATTTGAAAAATTTTCAACAATGTTTCACAGCATTTCGTTGTCTATTTCAGTTCAGGCAGCCTGTTAAGCTTGAGTGATTCCATTTTTTTTTTGTGTGTGTAGTTTAGCAAAGGCCTTTGCCTCAAGAATACTCTGAATGGGAAAATTCAACAATTTGAGATCAGGTGCATAAGGCAGCCATTCAAATCCTGGCAGGTTTGCTCAGCACCAATTTTGAGTGATTTTTGCCTCGTGGGACAGTGCAGAGTCCTGCTGGAAAGCTCAGTCTTCTTGACCCAAATGCCCATTGGCCCATGGAAGAACCACATTCTCAAGAATGACTAATGGGCATGCCTTGAAAACTATTGGTAAATATGCGATAGCCTTACTAGTCTAGTGAACCCTTGTCTTGACTCATGCATATGAGGTCATAATGGCTTAGCTCAGAATGTGTGGTTTGGTTGGGTCCATTATGTTAGACTGGATCATTTGGCAGGTGGAACCAGGATGGTGGGGGAGGAGGTGGTTACAGTTATCCATCAACCCCACAGTCATATCAATACCCTCAGAGTCCTGCTGAAGGAGTCATTCGCCGTGAAGCTCAGGGAACACCCCCAGACCACATAGCCAACCAGTGAGTCCTTGTTTCTTCCACATTCTCCTGTTAGCTCTGTTGGATCAAGCATAATCCAAACTCACTGTAGCCATTGGCAGTTTTTGAGTGGCAAGTTTAGATTATTGAAAATATAATTATCATGCATCTCTTACACATCTCTCAATCATGCATATTAATCTATGTTATATTGGTGACACATCCATGCATGGTATCTTCAGTAATGAATTGGTGTGCCTTTGTTCATGTTCACCTAGGACAAAAAGACCAATAGTCTCACGGAAGGATGTTTGGCATTGTCTGGAAAGAACCCAATCTGAATTTTTTTTTCCATAAACTAATTTCTAGTGCTAACAGTCAATTTCTTGTTAATCTAAACTTCAGGGGACTGGTGATTTTGTCTGGATCATCTGGTCTCTGCTTGTCATTTCTGATTTTCCAAAACCTGACCTAGTGACCACTCATTTTCCCTTTTCTTTGATGAAGGAAACTTCACTCATACTGCATAACTCCATCATTCATTTTCCCATGAGGATGTAAATCACTCAGTGCTTTTACACAGTTGCATGGAAGTACAATTTGTTTAGGCCATGATAAGTTGATAATAGCTTTTCTTTTACCTCTTTCTAATTCCTGGGGTGTGGGGAAGTAGAGATGCAGGAAAGAGACCAGAAACTCTTTCCCTCCATCACAGTTTCATTTCTTCTGCTAGATATTTTTTTTATTTTTAACAGAGAATGGCCCAGAAGACAGAGCTGATCTATGTAAAGGGAAGCAATGGAAAAACTGTTCTCATTTTACAGAGTATTTCAATATATTTTTAATGGGATTTGTACAGAGTAGCTCAATATAGCTTATATTAAATTTCTATCAGGACAACTTCTTGTATGAAATGATGGGAGCCCCAGAATACTGATGTTCAGATAGGCAAGAGTTGACTGCATAGCATTTTGAAGAAGGAAAAGGCTAAGGCTATTGCTTTTCTTGTTTCTTTTTTTCTCCTTAAATGAAAGATGTAAGATGGAGTTCACCCAGCTATGAGCTGCCATTCAGCCTCTTCAATTCCCCATTCTTCATTGGCTCCTTTCTCCACTTCTTTTTGGAAAAGCTGATAGTTGATTACCATGTTGATTCCATCCCACATTGCCCTTTAGTATTAATCTAGTCAAGATCTAGAGTGGAATATGAAAGACCTGATTATTATATTTCCAATTTTTGTCTTTCTGTGTGGCAGAGTATCTATTGGGTGTTAAGAGTCCATTTTGTACGTGTTTGAATCCTGTATTGATATCTTCAATGTTTATCTTTGCAAAAAAAAATTACTGAATATGTTTTCTTTTCACTAAATTGTGAGATGTTTGCCAAGAATTTCCATGGAGTTGCTTTGATATTGCAAAACAAATTATATTTACATTGTATGCATAGGAAATAATCAGGAGGAGGAGCTTAATTGTTTTCAAGGGTGTGAATTACTTTTGCTAATGCATCAAGCTTTTCTTCACCTTACATTTTCTTGAACAGACATTTTCAAAAAAATTGCTTTGGTCCGTTTTGCCTTATTTTGCCCGTTTTGCCTTATCCATTTATGTACACTGTTAAATGTAATTTTCAACCAATATGAAAGTCTAGATGCTGAAGTTCAATGTTGGTCCTACCTTCTTCAGGTATTGGAGAAACTGATTGAACCTAATTGAGTTAATGGTCATATTGTGTTGGGTAAGCTCCCATAAGCATGATAGTTCTTTGTTATGTAATTGTCAAAATCTTGGAAGTGGTCTCATTATAAACTGGCTTAGGCCCATGAAGGTCCCCAGCCTGTTATCGCTGAAATCTTGAGCACAATATGTTTATATGTAAGCATATAGCCTGACCATTTCTAATGTTACATAATTTCTTGAAACTTTGAAAATGGTGAAAGGTTCTTGATATGCATACATAGGCACATTCACTTTTAATATTGGCATCAGGCCTCAACATGGAGAGTAGCATTGAAACCACAATAGCTCCATGAAGTCTAGGAGCAGTGCCAGAGCAACAGAAAGACTGACTTAGATGATGTGTGAAATCTGACAAAAGCATGCTGTAATGCTAAGCCAGAAGCACTGTGTTCAATTGTGCTTGTGGTATGAAGGCCATATCCCTCTTTCCTGGAAAACTGCATTTAAGATAATCCCATGAAATTTCTTTGTATTGGACCTTTTGAAATGTAGATGGGAACTCTTTTGTTGCCCATGCATTTGTAATATGCTAATTGAATGTCATTGGATCTATAACTTGTGAAACTAGAGACTTTTTTTTTTTAGACTTTTGTGAAGACATGCATTTTGCGAGAATGACAAGGTAAAAAAATGTAGGCATTTGTTGCTCCTTTTACCATCATGGTTTCAGCTCTTGATTAGACAGGTAAGTCTCATTAACCCTTGCCAACAATAAAATGAACTCCTCCTCTCTGAATGTGCACATGGGTAACATTGAATGGTTGTTCCTCTTGGATGAATGGTTCTGTTTCAGTTATATAGGGGTAAATCTCTGCCATTATTTCTTCCATTTCCTTCACCAAATCTATCGGCCTATCACATAGTTCCATATTATAAAATTGGATGTGTTTATGCCATATTGGCCATTTCACAGTCATCTTCCATGTACTGCATGTGAAGGGTGTGAAAATTCTCATTTGACCATCATTTCTTCATAAATCATTCTTGCCAAGAGAAGAGGACCAAGATGCCCTTCCATTCCCAACCAATGAAGACCATTTAGATTTTTCTTTCAATAGTAGACATCAAGTATAAATTTCAACATGTCTTGTATATAATTCACTCTGGCGTCAGAAGCTATGGTGATACGTGATCTCCCTGCCCCCTCAGTCACAGGCTAGTCCTTAACTATGCTACTTAACTGTAGATTTCTGTCTCTTTCATCTCTGTGATTCCCAGTCTACTCATTGGAAATGAAGGAATTTCTTTGCTCATTATGTGGCCTTTGAGAAAACAGGGTTTCAGCAAATAGGTTCTGTCTTCAAGTAGATTTATCTTGCATAGAATAGCAACAGATAATTGAATCCATTAAAACATTACATATTTTAGGACAATATATATCAAAATGCTGATACCAGTACATTATGCTCCTGAATTAAGGCCTGGTTTCATAACCATTCAATATAATTAATGAGGATAAACAAGCTCGTAGAGTTGTGATTTCAGAAAATAGAGAGATAGAACTTATTAAGGTAAAGGACCATTATGTCTGGAGAAAGTGTAGTAACTGGAATTATGACCTATGTCACGTACTATGTGCCACTTCCTTCCCTGATGTGTTTGAAAGTAAGCATGACTTTTCTTTGACAAGATTGTAGATCTAACATCAACATTGATGCTTTAGGCAACTATCCACATGTGCTTGTCCTTGTGTTGCAAATGTCATGAGTGTGGTAGACCTGAATGTAAATATTCTGCAAAAATTCTCAAAAGTAGTTCATTGTCAATGATCTCACCCATCAATACATCTCATTTTTAAGAGTGACTTCTTCATATGTTTCTATCTGTTGCTTCCATTTCATATATCATGAGCATCACATTATATTAGCATATATATGAAAGAACCATGGTGCCAAAAAAAAAAGTTAATTTTTTAATTTTCTTTGATGAAAAGTTTCCATTCTTAACTTGCCATTGAGGTAATTTCTATCAGTGTGCCATTTGAAAGATTTGGAACAGACTTTGGCTTGTGAAATGGGAAAATCTCACCTATCCTCTTCCCTGGATGCTCACAATGCATGTCTTCTGCTCTCAATTTATAGATCATTCTTTTGGAAAGTTATCTTCTGTGTGGTTCAAGTAGGATAGTTGTTATATTCAGTGCTCAGAATTGGTCAAAAAATTCTGAAGGAGAACTTCCTTTAATATGTATGTCACGTTCCAATTTTAATGTTAATGCTTGTTGGAATAAATATTTGTGTGGAATCTCAGCAACATGTTGTGGGCCAGATGGTAAATTGTCAACTCAAAATTGTTGGTGGCTATTTGGTATATGTTTACCTCTGCATAATGTGAGTCTAAATTGTATATATATCGTCTGGCTCATCATACCCATTTATGTCTTCATCATTCCAATTTTTTTTTATCAGTGTGACAATCATTACTTGTGTCTCTTGCATTTTCGGCTTATGCCAAAAGCCTTGGGTGAACTTGATTCATATCACCTGATCTTAATTTTCTGAGTTTGCATAATGAGTTTCAAGAAATATATTTATTATTAATTTGTACTGTTTTCATTTATGTATCCAGATATACGATGTGATGATGGAAGTTCCATCTGAATGTGATACGTGTTATCCTTTATGATATGGCAGATCAAATCCTCTTTTCCCTCTCCCTCCCCACTGTATTTTCATATATGCCACTTTTCCCCCTCCTATTTCAATGAATAAAGGACATCTGCATTGTGAATCCAAGCAGTTTTTGTTGCAAGTCTCTCTCAAGGAGCAGTTATGCGGGACAGGATGGAAGAAGTCCGATATCTCGTGCCAATGCTTGCTACTTTTTTTTCCAAAAATGTAATTCTTCTTTGCTTGTTGAGTTTCAAGAGAAGGTAATGCATCTTCTATCCTCACTGGCATGGCTGCTGTTTAGTTTCCATAGAGATATTTTGTATTTTGAATGAGGAGTGTGCGTGGCCAAGCATTGGCGCTGATCGGATTCTCTTTCACCCTGTATTCGCAGGGGCTCCCCCACCAACGACAGGAACGAGAATGCAAACACGGAAATGATAGTGGATTACGAAGAGATGTTGCGGGAGCTGTCGTCTGGCGTGGAAGATTTCCCGGTGGACTTCACTGCCCTCAACCTCATGAATCTCCTACCAGAGTGCAAGGCCGAAGTCGAGGACGACATGATGTGAGCCCGATGGTACTTGCCGGTACTAGATATGAATACGCACTGGACTGCCGGTAGTGCTTTCCATATCCGTTCACCTTTGACTTTTCCTTTGTATCATGTGATATTGATATGATTCCTCTCACCGTCACCCCACCTTGTCATGTGTGTCTGTGATTAATTGTGGCCGCACACATTGAGGAATTACCCATAGGATGTTCTGTAGGTCCATTTGAATGAGACTGTCCATTGCGTGATGCCTTCTCTTTCAAAATTCTCCTCGTGTACCTTTTATCGGTGCTGTGGATCGATAGACTTTTGTATGTGAAGCACGGGATTGAACTCCGTTTTTTTCTCTCTATTTTTGTCCTCAATGGCTTATTTCAGTCAAGACTGACAGCAACATTAATTGTTCACGTGTAAACATTGGAAATCGTCTGGACTCGCAGCCGGCATTATTCGCGGTATTCTTGTGATTAGATATGCATTTCATGTTCATTCGATGTACATACTGCATCCCTGTTCCAAACTCCACAGAGTAGTATAGAACAGGAATGGTTAAAGAGTTTTTTTTTGCTGAGTACAAAATATGAAACTTTCGAATTTGTTTAACCTGTTCCTTTGAACAAGATATACTGTATATAATAGATGTGAATTAACATATCTGAGCGAAGTTTATGATTCCACTAAGATATTGTAAAGTGTGCATTACCTGCCAACTGAGGTGCTTTCGCCGATATCGTATCTGAGGCCTGTGCCTGTGTCCTGACGCTCGAGTCCCTCCCTCGTGAAAGACACATCCATTTTGAAGCTTGTTGACGGATTTTGGGAGTTTTATTCTTGGGGCTTTCCATCTTTCCATCCTTCCTTTCTTCTGTCCAGATAGTATTGATATTGGTCGGACTTGTTATCGCGTTGGTTCCGCTGGGCTTTGCAATAAAACGACTTCGATGTTCGCCGTGATCTCCCGACGTTCTTGGTGCTAGCGATCGCCGGGGCACTCGTCCTCGAAAAACCCTCGATCCAGCCCTCACTGGGCCTCGCATCGACACGACTCGAACGTGGAACTCGACCCATCCCGCTCGGGCAGCCGCCCTCCACCGTCTCCGAATGACCGACGCGACGCCTACTCCCTTCGGCTCGTCTGGAGCCATCCCCCGCCTTCCCGGCACGACGCGTCGCGTATCCGGCCGCATTCCTAGAAATCCTCTCGTCCTTGTCCCGTTTCGTTCGGCTGCTTTTCCTCTCGAAAGTCTTTCCGTTCGGCGCAGGAAGCGAAAAAAAGTTCATAATTTCGTCCAGTGTGCAAATAAAACCTTTAATTTTAGTATTTAGTCACGACAATATCATTCATGATTCGGGAATTCCGATCGAAATGTTCAGTATTCTCCGGGATTCGTTAGCGACTCCTGCAATGCCTGCTTCCCATCTCCATGCGTCGTCCTCTAAAAGCATCTGCAGCGTTTCTCACTTGACGTTCCTGATTGCACGAGCGTCGGACTCGAATGAAAAACGCTCACTTCCCTTCGGATTTCTTTTACTTAGTAAATTGAACTATCCTCGCTGTAGTCCCTTCAAAATTCGAACCCGAGAGACGGGCAAGCACCACCACAAAGTCCTGTTACCTCGCGCTTTCTTCCTACGATACAACGATGATAAATCGTCTTCAGGCGTTAATTTCACACAGGGACAATCGCATCTAACAGTCCAGTGAATCGGAGCGAGCACCGTTATTTTCATGGTTGAACGTGGCTCAACCGTGGCAACGGATCATTCTCTGCCACGAATGTGATGGCAAAAAAAAAAGAATGCGATGGCACTCTCACTGTTGATTGAAATCCGACTGTCATCATCCTCGTGTGAGAATAAACACACGATGATGAATCATCGTCACTGTCCCACATATTTCAGTTGTTTTCCATTGCATTGTAGGAAGAAAGCGCGGGATAACGTGACTTCGTGGACACCTTGAAGTCAGATGCATGACTTCGACGGTAGATGTCTCCCGCGTTCCCTCCTCTCCGACCTCAAATATTTTCTATCGATTTTTACGAGAGCGCACAGAAGTTAAGTTTTTCAGCGGGAAGACTGCCACCGAGGAAAGTGAAAAAAGTCGAGGTCCAAATTCTCGATCCCGTTAATTATTGACGTCCAGAATCCTGATTGGAAATTTGAGCCGGAATTTGATATGCTTTAGCTCCAAGGAAATGAGACCTATTCATCTCGTCCAGGCGGCTTCTCGTGAAAAGAGCGAAGCGTCTCGTTTCCCCTCGCTCCCTACCGTTATTCTCCGATCGGTCGAGAATTTCAGACCGGAGAATCCTGGAAATTGAAGTGGAGAAATCTGAGAAAAGAAAGGGTCGGCAGGAAACGAGTCCGTTTCAGGGTCGACTGCATCGACGACGTTTCCCCGGGATCGTCAGAACGCGATACGAGTCGTACACCACGAAGGGCGTTGGCCTTCGTCGGTCATGAAAAGGTGGCTTGGGGATCGTTCGCGCAATCGAGAGGAGACAACGATTAAATGATATTTTCGTAGACGATGTTTGAACTATGACCGTCGATGTTTAAGACGAACATTGTGCAAACGGCCCTCGGACATCGCGATGTCCATAAAAAAAATAGTACCTGGGACTTCTCATTCGTCACAAGGGTATATCCCCGAGATGCACCTGTGCCGTGCAGGCAGTAGCGCCGACTCCTGCACGTATTTCCGTGATCCACGACCGAATGAGGAAGCCTTGGCGGGGGGGGGGGGGGCCACCGCCGGCATGCGCATGACACTGTGCCCCCGATGACCTTGAGCATGGCGGTGTGCTGTGGTCGCATGGGTCGGTGTTCCACGTCCTGGGATTTTCGTTTCATCGTCTTTTCATGACTTTTTGGTGTGAAAGGTTGGAGTGACGTTAGGCCTATTAGGAATCAGCAGATGCACTCCCGGCGCATCGACTACCCTGGGTAGATGGGCTCTAAATTGATTTGCATAGGGGTTAACGTTAGGCTGATTTACCTTAAAAACGCGAGTATATGGAGTGATTTCCCTGAAATTGCAACCTTTTTTTTCTCCCCATTTACTCTCTTGGTGGGGGCTAGGGAACATTCAAAATATGCTTTGGCACAATGTTCGCATCGGATTTTCTGCTAGGGTAGAGTGACCAGAGTTTTTTCCGAGGATACCGGGACGTTTTCAAGAAAATGCCAAAATGATAGTCCTTGCAATTTTAAAAATTGGAACACAAGAATGGAAAGAAAAGTTCAATCAAGGAAAACTTTTATTGAGCCTTTACATGCATCGGAATCAAATTGATATTTACTAGAAGAATAGATTTGTTTTAAGACATTTCTCTCCCTGCTCAGTTTCTCATGAAATTGTTTATAGTTGAAAAAAATTTATTTTCACAAAGAGCTAGACCTTAATTGTTTGCTATGTCAACTGAGATTTGTCATTGCTCCACACGAGACTCATTGCTGAGAAAACTCATCCCGCTGGTGCATTGGTCCCTGGAAGGCAGAGAGCAACAGCAGTAATTCTCGTGAGAAAGATTTTTGGTTTTGAAATGGCAAAATGTCTCTTTCCATTTCAATTTCTTTATCTTGAGCATTCTTTGCATCAATTTCCCTCCCAACAAAGGCAATGAAACAAATGATTTCTAAGAGTTTGTCACAATCAAAGCACACAGAAATGGGAATCTTCTCGGCTATGAACTGTGGCGTAGAAGCAATGATGCTCTTGCTTTCAAGCAAAAATAGGAGGAGGAGAGGAAGAAAAAAAAGGGACACTGGTCCAATTTTGTCAAAAACCAGGACAGCCTGAAAAACTGGGACTGTCCTGGTGAAACAGGAACATATGGTCACCCATATGCTTAGGACAAGTTGGGGTAATTGTGAGCAAGTATCCACATTTCAGCTGCAAATGGTAATAAACATGTCAATTTCTCAAGCTACTGAAATCATTTGCTTGTATCACTCATTCTGCAATTTTTATTCAATTTTAAGCTATTGTTTCATCAATCTTACCATTATGAGGTCTGCCCCCTGCACCTGTGCAGAACTTTCTACATACAATCTCATCATTAGTAGTCCTGCTACTATCAAATGTCATTGAGAGTAATGAAGTTCCTAGCTAGCTAACATTCCCTTGGCAATTGAATGGCTACCTAACTGAGACATATTGCACTTCAACTGCTACTACACGTAATGTTTGATGAAAGGAGATTCTCCTGGCTTCTTGTTCTTTCAATAAACATCATAACAAACCCTCTCACTGTGACAACTGTACTCACATCCAACATGCAGGATCAAGAAGCATTTTTCAAAAAATTTCCAAAACTAGCAATTTTTATATGGATCAGTCACTAATCTGCTTTAGTTCATTGGACCTGCAAAGCCCTCTGTGTATATTTAAATGTACATCAATTTTTTTACTTGTAAGGAGAATCATATGCCAAGGATTATCCATACCTCATATTTTCTAGGTATATTTTGAATGCTTGCAAAATTCAAGACCTTTTGATATGACTAAAAAATGTACTTTCCCAGAAAAAGTTATTGAATTTTCACTTTGGTCTGAGGGAAGTAAAAAAGGATTGACTAAATGGAATATCATTTCTTGCAACAAAATATGTTCAAACCCATAGAATAGGTATGATTGAGAGGAGCTGCTGATATGCTTCATGTATCTAAGTTCTCCAGCCTGGAAATTGTAGTTTTTCCAACTAATGGAAGGTTAGGCCTACCCTCCCAGTAGTGCCCCAGAGTCAAGCCAGCTCACCCCCAACTTCCTTGTTAATCTATGGACACATGGAGATCTGCATGCACATTGCATGCTGACAATTGGATTGGAGGGGTTCTTATGACTTAGGCCTGTGCATTGCTTGGGACAACTGGCTGTGTTTGGCACCCATATCAAAATTACTCTAACTTTTTGCTAATTGTTTCACATTTCCTACTCATTGCTCATTACAGGGCTGCTCATTGTGAAGACAGTTGTGGAAGGCTGGAAATTATTGAAACTGTTGAGCTACATATTCCCCAGAGCGTTCAGAAGTTGGAAGTTTTGTATATTAGGCTGGTAACATAGAAATAAAATTTATCCTGCACACCTTCCTAATGATGCAGCATTGCATAATCATTGACCAGGTAGTGGAAAGATATGAAGTAATGCATGAGGGAAAATCATTTAGAAGTCACATTGAAACTTAGAAATTAAGCAGAAAATTAAGTAGGGAAGAGACTGGTGTACAACCATTTTGTGTCTATAAGACTGAGGGACTCAGATATGGAATATGGTTATTTGGGATTTCCCAATCATATGAGCAGTATGGATTATTTTTTCTCTAGGAGAGAAGGTAAACATTTTGCAATGTGCAAATATAATTTTGAAATGGGTACGGAAAATTTTTCATTTCTCTCAATTAACATTTAACAGGTACCAAAAGTACACTGAGAATATAAATTGTCCCAAGCAAGGTTCAGTGGCCAAGGCAAAATATGCTTGAAACTCCTATGACCTTGGGTTTGGGTTTTGCCATAGCTGAAAAATTTTAATTGCATTTTTTATTGCATATCTGCATTTTCCATTTGCTGAAATTATGTACAGGCAATTGGCCTAATCAAGATTACTCAGATGAGTTTAATTTAGTGGGGAGGAGTTTCATTGCAGTTGTCTTTGGTCTTTTGTCTATCATTCATTTGTCTGGCCAGGCTCAGGAAGATTGGCATTTAATGGAGGATTCTGCATGTATATACTAATGTTAGGTGATTGGTATATGCCAAAGCTCAGTACAGATGTTGGGGTCCAGCTGGCTCGGCCAATCGTCTTTGCATTTAATGTTTTGTAGTTTTATTGGTTTTACTCATCTTTGCATATTGTTGAACTGAATTCTGTTTGTAAATGGTCCTTTTTTTGTAGTTCCTTTCCCATCATTCCTATATATAGCCTAAAAGAAGTCACTCATGTATCGCAAACCAAAAGGCTTGAAAATAGTTGATCATTTGCATAAGGGCTTTGTCCTTACTTGCGTTGGAGCATCCTTGTGGGCTGTTTACACTATAACCAAGTTTGGAATCCAATACTACACAGAGGTGAAACCGAGACTCTTGAAGGAGCGAGAAAAGCTTCTTTCCCTAGAGCCAGATCCAGCTGATCATTTGAGAGACACTGCTCCCAGCATTTCCTCCTGAGTTCATATCAAAATGCTTCCTGCTTCCCTGTGCTTCCTGTGTACTCGTGTGATCTCAAGGGGTTTCCATGTTTCATGCCCCACCAAGAAGGGCATCCCTGATGTCGTGTGGAAGCTCGGGAGGCTGAATCATGTTGCCATCGCATGCCAGGACTTCGAGAAACCTGTGGCTTTGTATAAAAATGTAATGGGAGCTAAAGTCAGTGAAACTGTTGCTCAGCCAGAACATGGGGTTTACACTGTCTTTGTGAATCTGGAGAATACAAAATTGGAGCTATTGAAGCCATACGGAGACAAGAGTCCCATCAAGGTACTGCTCCAGCATGCATTGATTTTTGCCTTCTATTTGCACGTTTTTTTTTAATGAATGCTTAAACATGTTCACTTGCTTTGCTGATGAGCTTCCTCTGAGAAAAGTACAAGGTGTTAGATTTATTGCATTTTGCACAAAAACTGCTCCGGATAGGCCTATTAAACGTTTCAGAATGTGTATGAAACCATCTTCTCTTGAGGTGCTGATAAGGCTTCTGGTTTCACCTTAGCATTTTCTAAGCATATCATTCTGAAGTGTAAGAACAGATTTGAACATATTAGGTCTTCATGTGACATCTAGGCATACCTGTTTCATGAGCTGGGGAGCAATGAAATCATGGCTTTATTTATTTTGTGTAAACTGAACCATAGTGATTGTATTATGAATATTCATGCTGCTGGTAATTCATGGAATTCCTTGAGTGCAATCTAGAACCAACCCTAGCCATAGGCAAATGGTAACTGAGGTTAAAATATTGGGTGACAAAAAGTAGGCAGTCCATTTTCAGTTTTGCAATTATTGGCAAGTTATTCCAAGAAGATGCCCCACTTTGGGTGTCTTGTTTGTTATTGGGTGCCAAGTAGAATTCCCCCTTTGAACTCATGGGATTCAAGAGAGTTAGTCTCAACCCATTTTCTTTTCCCCAGGGATTCCTGGACAAGAACAAGGCAGGAGGGATGCACCACATCTGCTTGGAGGTGAACGACATCAAGGCGGCCATGAAGACGATGAAGGAGCACGGAATCCGCTGCTTGGCCGACGAACCCAAGACTGGTGCACATGGGAAACCTGTGGTTTTCCTTCATCCCAAAGACTGTGCTGGGGTCCTCATCGAGCTCGAGGAGACGTAAATTCCCTCCTAACCGATGCATACTCGAAGACGTGCAATCCCTTTGACTCTTCTTGTCTATAGGCTGAAGGATCTGGTTCCTACTTTGCTGATTTTTGACCCTGTGTTGTGATAGCAGTATAGTAGTTATTGTCGAATTGAATTCAAGCTTTTCAGAATAAATGTGGCTGTGATGAAATATTCAAGTCGTTGAGTCAAACTTTAGCCCTGATGTAGAGATCGAAACCGGACGAGCTGTTGTCAGAATGGCAGGAAAGGCAGTATCGCCCCTCCATGGTCCATTTTGGAGGCTGCCTCCATTATGAGTTTGATGTCTAATTTAATTTCTTTCAAAAATTGAGTTCTCTCCGAGTGAATCCCCTATATCCTTTCAGAAATGATGAGGACAATCTGCCACGGAGTCAGGAGAAGGAAGAGACCAAACGAAAGGACGGCAGTGTGGCTCCTGTCGTCCTCGTATTCCACGAGGAAGGATCGAGACCTCCCTCCCTGGCGCGTGCTCTTCTTCGGCACGGATTACTTCTCCCTGGTCAGCCTTCAGAAGCTCCATGCCAATAGGTCGGTGTTCGTCTTCGGTGTGCTCCATGAATATATTTCATCTGCTTTCCATGAAAGGTCTTGAAAAAATGAAGTAGATAATGAATCGAAATCGTTACCAATGCTCCGATGTCAGTGAAGAGCTTGGGAATGAATACCATCTCGCTTGAGAAGTCAATCCAGGGTAGACTGCTGTGGCAGTTCGCGAAGCCATTTTCAATCTTGCAGACTATCATAGGAGACAATGACTGCAGTTATGAGCATCGAAGGAGAATGTGGATTGAAAATATTGGCCTGGAGACGATGGGAAGAAAGTGAGAAAGGCAATTGGGCAAAAGATTTTTGGATGCCGAGAACAGAGCGAAGAGAAAGACTCTCTTGCAAGTATCATCGCCTTGCTACTGGCGTCGAGCATGCAGTCAGAATTTTCTCATCGCTTTCCTCCTTGGCTGAGGAAAACATTCTTCGTGTCATCTCACTGCAGGGGCGTACATTTGCGAGAAAAAATTTGATTCAAGATGACAAAAACGTTTTCCATCCGTCATTTGATGCCATTAGATATATTTCTTCCGACCAGACTGCATCCAATTTGACACTTCAAACTCTGAAAATTTGATCTCTAGAGACGTGGTATCACATTTGGAAGTGGTGACCAAAGAAAACAAGAAGAAGCATCTGCCCGTAAGGGACTTCGCAGCGTCGGAGGGCCTGACGGTGCACCCCTGGCCCCCAGACGTGGCCAAGGGACGCTTCGACGTCGGGGTCGTCGTCTCCTTCGGTCACCTCATCCCCGAGTCACTCATCGATGTCTTTCCTTGGTAGTGTTACGGTTTGCATTGATCGACAGGGAAGAGCAGATTTCGTTCGCGAAGTAGTTTGTCGTGTGTGGAACGCATAAATTTTGATCTCTTAGACCAGAAGATATGTTTTACGTATCGGAAACGTCTGCTTGGAGCAGGGGTATACTGAACGTGCACGGGAGTCTCCTTCCCAAGTACCGAGGTGCCGCACCGATACCGCACACCATCTTGAACGGGGATCCCATCACGGGTGTGACCATCATGGCCATCCGGCCCCACGAGTGAGCTTCGAATCCCTCCATCGCACGTTTGCAATAACTAATTCATCTTTGGCGATGTGTGTTTTTTTTTTTTTTAAATCTTTGCTACAGGTTCGACGTCGGGGACATCTTATTACAGGAGAAATGCCGGGTCCCAGAAGACGCGACCACTCTGGGACTTGGTTCCGTGCTTGCTTCTCTCGGTGCCGATCTCCTCCTCCGATCTCTCGCCGATCTCCCGTTTTACATGCTTCATCGAGTCCCTCAACCCACTTCGGGAGCCTCCAAAGGTATGGCAGTGAAGAAGAAAATAAAAATTGGACTGGGCAGGAATTTTTCCACGCATGACCTAATGGTTCCTGAACCGTGTCCTCTGCCTGAGTGAAATTCTTCTCCCGGGCCATCAATAGACCATGATAGATCGATAGACCATCGATTCGAAACGGCTGGGCCCAGTGGAACCCTGGAAAATGTTTTGCCTGTCCTTTCATTCTGGTCGAGAGGAAACAAGAAATTGGTTAATTTTTGTTTTTTAATCATTGTCAGTTTATTCTGTGCGTGACAGTAATTGATGAAAAAAGGGTGCAAAGGTAAATAATGAGTTGCTGTCGATAAAATCATTTGATAGGTCTAATTCGTGCATGAAGTGTGACCTCGATGTCGCTCTTGCATGGGAAGGCAATGAAAGATGCCGAACCAAGCACATCACGCTTTCGGACGTGGTATAGAGATGAGCTTCGATTCTCCGTAATTCTCGAGCATAAAATGCGAAAGGAAGGGTGAGCACCTGCATGTTTTGACCCCTACCGTGGATTTGAGCACGTTCGTCTCTGGATTTGCAGCCCCGAAACCGACGGCCTCGGACGCGGTCCTGGACTGGAGTGCACCCGTCGCGAGCATCTACCGTCGGTTCCTCGCGTTCCACGAACTCTTCCCCCTCTCGACCACCTGGGACGATCGTCCGGTGAAAGTGCTGGAAATGATCCCGTGGAGGTGCCCCTCTGGTGGAGAGCCTCCCGGTGGAGACCCCTCTGCTCCGCCCGGAACCATTCGGTACCTCCGGAAGGAGAAGGTGCTGACGGTGAAGTGCGGGGACGGGTGGATCCGCGCGAACCGCTTGGCCGTGCAGGGGCACAAGCCGGTCGGGGGACCCGATTTCTACAACGGTTACCTGTCTCGTCGACCTCGACACCTGTGGACGTTTCGTAGCCAGTATAAAAGTTGATTTCATGCCTGTCGTCGACCGAGTACTTCTTGACGACGACAAGAAACACACGCGAGGAGGACGAGTGGGGGAATTGCTCAAGAATCGCCGCTGTGGTATCGGTACGAATTTGAAACTCGGCTTTGAAACTGCCGTGGTGGAATTTTAAGACCGCCGTGATGGGGTGAAAGGCATCGAGCTCACAATTTTGCTCGTTGCCGAATTTCTGGTAAATGAAGGAGTGGAGTTCACTGCATTTACACTCTTACGTAAATGGGGGGGATATGAGGGGTCGACCCCCTTGGATTTTATTTGTGTATCACG